>JAFNEN010004038.1:0-10411 GCA_019343175.1 Oedothorax gibbosus
TTGGGGGGTTTTTCGGAATAAAAATTTTTTTATCTTTTAAACAAAATTTTTTAAAAACCGGGTGTCCTTTTAAAAAGGGGAATTTTCCGATTTTAATAGTATATTGGGGGTTTTTTAAAATTTTAAAATACTAAATATAAAAAAATCATAGGGGGCATTAAGGAAAACAAAACTTATTTTTTCCCCTATAAATGCTCAATTTTTTCCCCTTTAGTGATACGGCACCCCCCCCAAAAAAAAAAATTTTAAATTTTTTCCCAAAATATTGTTTTGCACAAGTTGGAAGAATGGAAGGGAGGACTGTGAAAAACGTGTACGGACAAGCGGATGCGTTATATAAAAAATTTTGGGAGTTATTCTTTATTCGTCACCTTAAAACCACATTGGAAAATTACACTTAAACTATAATGCTATTAAAAATTTAAATTTTTACTTTTTTTTTGGGGGAAAACCCCCCCTGTATATTTTTTTTAATTATTTTTTTTTTGGGGAGTGCAGTGAATTTTTTTAAAAGAAAAATTTTTAAAATAATTTTTAAAAAAATAAACTTTTATCATACTAAGAGAAATATTGGGGGTTTTAAAAATCACAAAATTAATAAAACCCTTTTTTTTAAAGCTTATAATTTAATTTTTTTTTTAATGGGAAAGGCCATTAGGTTTTATTTCAGTATCACTACACATCCCTTTTTAAGTAACCTTCAACCCCCCAAAACCCCCTATAAGTACACGAAAAATATTTTTCAACTAAAGACATGGGATTTAACGAAAAACCCCTGTCGGAATAAGGGATTGATCCCCCCCCCCCCCCCCGAAAGCATATCTTTTCCCCCCCCCCCGGTAAAAATGAAAAAACCGCGAATGAAAAAATTTCCCCGGGGGGGGGGGGGTTTTTTTTTAAAAATTTAAAACCCCGCTTCCGGAAAAACCCGGGGTTCTTTTTTTTTCCCCCCGGTTTTTTTCCCCCTTTCCCCATTTAAATTTTTCAAAACACCTTTCTTTAAAAAACCTTTTTGGGGGGGGGGGTTTTAAAAAAAATTTCCGTCGTCTTTTTCTAAAAAACTTCTGTGAGAAGCAAAAAACACAGTCAATTCGGGTGGGGGGGGGTTTGGGGGGGGGGATGGATGAAAAAGGGTTTTTAATGGCGAAGGGCTCACGGGCCTACGCCCGGTGGGGTTTTTAAAACTTTTCCCCCCCCTTTTTTTTTGGGGTTTCTTTAAAAAACTTTACCCACCCAATTACGACTGGAAATTTTCCCCGGGTTTAAAAAAATTTTTTCATCATTTTATTAAAAAAAAAGGGGTTTCGGGGTTTTTAAATTTTTTGTTGCTTTTTTGGGGGGATAGTTTTTAAAAATTTTTTGGGTTTGTCTCTTATTTTCCAAAAAATTTTTTTTAAAAATGTCTTATTTTAAAAACACTCTTATCCTGTTTTTCCCTTTTTTCCATTGGGTTTTTAAAAATTTTTTTCCTTTTTAAAATCTTCGACTTTTTTTTAAATATTTCAAGGTTTTTTTGATTAAACTAAGAAAAAAATTACATTTAAATTAGGGTTTCCCCCAAAAAACCTCTTCTTTTGTTTACACATTTTTTTCCCCCAATTTCAATGTTTTAAAAATGCGATAAAAAAAAATTTTAAAAAAATTTTACTCCCCCAAAAAATTTAACCCAAAAATTGTCCAAAAAAATTTTTTAAAATTTTTGGCCCCCAAGGGGGGGGGAATTTTTATGTTAATTACGAAATTTTACGTAATAGCCGGCCACCCCCCAAAGATTTCAAGCTGATTGTCTTATCCGTTTTTTAATCTTTTTTTGTTTTTAAAAATTTTTTAGGGGGTTTGGGGTCTGAATAAAAGTTACGTCATTTTTTAAAAAATGTTTGTTGAATTCATAGAAAAATTTTGGGGGCCCAAAAATGCCCCCTTTAAAAATTTTTTAAAAGAAAAAAACCCCCAAATTAAAATTTTTAAAAAAAATTTTAAATTTTAAAAAACAAAAGGGCAAAATGGCCCGACCGCCCCACGAAGCCCCTTTATCCGGGACTGACCGCCCAAAACCCCAAAACCCCACTACCCAACAAGACAGACTTCCCGTCCAAAACCGAAAACCCCCCCCCAAAACCGACGACTTTTCCCAAAACCCGCCCCCAAAAAACCCAAAGGGGCCGAAAAAAAAAAGGGGGGGGGTTTTTTGGGTTTTTGGGCGGTCGGATTTTTTGGGCCCCTTTGGGGGGGGTTTTGGGGCGGGGGGGGGAAGTCGGTTTTGGGGCCCCTTTCCCCTTGGGGGGTGCGGTCTGGTCGTTGGTCGGATTTTTCGGTCTCGGTTGGATGGTTTTTTTTGGGGGTTTTGGGGTTTTGGGGGGCGGATTTGGGTTTTTTGGCGTTGGGGTTTGGCGGGCCCCTGGGGTTTTTGGTCGGTGGGGGTTTTCGGAAAATGTTTCATAAAAAAACAAAAAAAGTTAATTGAAATTTTTTTTTAATTGAAATTTTTTTTTTACTGGTTAAACGAATGCCCAACCCCTGGGGGCCCAAAAAGCCGAAGGATAAGACGATCGACGAACTATACTCAAAAAAAGCAGTTGGGGGCCCGCCCTTGCTAAAAAACTTTGGGGTTCCGATTCCACCAAAACATACAAAAAAAAAACAATAATTTTTAAAAAATTTTTTATTTAAAACATCTCAGAGGGTGCGATTTTCGAATATCCTGAAAAAAAAGAAAAAAAACGCACCACAAAAAACCCTTATTTTTAAAGGGAAAAATTTATATTAAACACCCTTTTCATTCAAAACGTTGCCATTAAAACATAATTTGTGTGTTTTTTTAAAAATTTTAAAAAAAGGACTTCCCCCGCCCCTTTTGATATTTCGCAATGTCCCCCGCTTTTAAAAAGTCATGGACTGATTTTTTTTGCCTCGTATTTGTCTTAGGGCTAGCATTTACCGGGGAAACCTATCATTTTTAAAAACCCCCCGGATATATTTTTTTAAGTCAGAATCAATTGATTTACAACAGCTTTAAATTTTTTTTCCCCCCGTTTTAAAAACCCAAATTAAAAATTTTTTTATTAAAAAAGGGTTTTTTGCAGTTTTAACCCGGGGTTTACCTAAAAACTTTTTTTCCCCTTTTTTTCCCAAACCAAAAAAACCCGGTTTAAAAATTTAAGGGTTTTTTCCCTCCCTTGCACATTTCTGTTTTGCACATTCGTGGTTTTGTCTTTTTTTCCGAAGATTTAATATTGGGGGCTTATTTTAAAATTTGTGTTTTTCTAAAAGATGCTTTTTAAATTTTTTTTTTCAAAAATTTTTAAAAGAAAATTTTGTTTTTACGTTATTTTTTTAAAAAAAATTTTATTAATTTAGAATGTAATAAATTAAAATTTTAAAATTTTAAAATTTAAAATAATTAATTAAATTAATATAATTAATTAAATTAATTAATTAACTAACAAATTTGTTTAAAAATTTAAAAATTTAAAAAAATTTTTCAATAAATTATAATTAATAATTAAATTAATTAATTAACTAAAAAATTTTTAAAAATTTAAAATTTAAAATTTTAAAAAAAAAATTTAAAATTTTGAATTAAGTAAAAGATCTCTACAAGAAAAAAATTTAAAACCCCTGATTTGTTAAAAAAAAAACCCCATCGACTAGCACCCAAACCCCAAAAAGAAAAAAAATTAAAAGGAAAGAAAGTATTTTCATTCTTTTAAAAAAGGGGTTTTAATTTTCCCCCCCCCCCCCCCAAAAAATTTTTTTGGGGGGAAAAACCAATACCAAAAACGGAAAAACCACTTTTTCTATAAAAAAACACCTCTAAATCATCCTTAATTCCCCAAAACAAAAAGGGCCCCCTTTGGGTCCATACAAATCCCCCAAACCCGCAATTTGGCACTTTTAAAAAAAAAGTGTTTACATTGGCGAGTATATCACTGTCAAAATTTTATAAAAAAGGAAAAAACCCGGGGATAGGGTTTTTTGGAAAAAAAGGAGGGAAAAATTTTAAAAACACCCCCTTTTTTTATTGCTTTTGGGGTTTTTTAAAATTTTCAAAAAAAAAAAATTTAAAAAAAATTTAAAAAAAAGGGTTTTTAATTATTATTTTAATCTTAAAAATTTTAAAAAATTTTTTACAAAAAAACCCAAAAACAGCCCCCCCCCTTCTTTTTTAAAGGGCGTCTCTTATTGCTAACTTGGTAACTCATAAAACTTGGTAAAGTTGGGGTTTTGGGGGTTTTGGGGCCCCGAGGTTCCTCGGGGGGGTTTTCCTTTTGGCCCCGGGGCCTAGGCCCCCGTTCTTAAACCCCCCTTTTTTTTTAAGTTATTTTTCCCCCCAAAAATTGGGGTTTTCCCGGGGAAACTTCAAAAAAAAATGTTTTTTTGTGGCCACATTGTTTTAAAGGGCTAAAAAAAAACCCCCTTTAAAAAATAAATAATTCAGCGAAAGGATTTAGATTAATAATTTTTTCTTTTTTAAGTTATAGCTTTTTTTTTTGGGTTAAAAAATTAACCAAAAAAGCCCCACATACACAAAAGTTTCCTTAGGGATCAAAAAAATTTTCTGTGCCCATAGTCATGTTACCTGCCCCCGGGGCCCCAAAATGTCCCGGGAAACCCTTACGGGTATCTTTTTTTTAGCGAAGAAAATAACAAAACTGAAAACCCAAATGTTAGTAAAAAGGGACAATGGTTACCTTTAAACTGCTACAGCATAACCAAAATTTGGATGGATGTCCTAAGAAAAAATTGGGGGCCCTGGCTGGGGAGGAGCCATTATGGGGTAATCTTTGTTTCCACGTGCCAAAAAGCCATTAAGTTTTTGAGGGGAACCGATCACGTACAGGAATCCCTTTTTTTTTGAAAGTGTGAAGGCATACTCAGTTGGGGAATCCCCCAACCCCAACATGCAAAATCCGAGCTATTTTTAAAATTTAAGCCCTTTTTGCTTTCCGTGCCTGACTTTATAGGAATGCGTTTTTAAAAAAGTCAAAATTTGCCTTAAAAGAACAAATTTTTAAAAGGGTTTTAAAGGGTTTTACGTGTACGTGGCCCTTAACGCTTGCGTTTGTGCTTTTCTCAGCTGTCGGCTGGGGTTTAAAATTCGACGCCCGTCGCCAATAGCCCCCCGTGTAGCCTAGTGCGAAAAATTTAAATTAATCTCCCCTTTTGGGTTTTTTTAAAATTTTCGAGGTTTTTTTTTTACTATGCCGGGCCGGGGAAGAAAAGGAAAAGGAAAGGGGAAAGGAAAACTTTTTCCCGGCCCGGGCCCATTTTAGCCTCCTTCGGGACTTTAACACAGCAATAACGCCCCGTAATTTGAACGCCGTCCCCGGGTTTTTACGGTTTTTTCTAAGTGAGTTTGAACTAAGCCCCTCTCGCCCTTTTTAGCTCTTCGGTTTCCCAAAAAAACCCCCCGGAAACCCCAAAAAAACTGGATTAAAGAATGGGTTGGTTCGTTTTTTAAAAAGTCGCACTACAGCGTCCTGTTCCAAAAAAAGTTTCCTTTTAATCAATAAATTTAAACCCCCTTTTATTTTTTTTCGGTTTCCCGGGGCCCACAATTTTATCGATAAAGTATTTTCCCCCCACATATTTGCGGAAAAAAAATCATGCTTTGCAAAAATTTAAAGGCCATTTTAGAGGGGCGCTTCGAAAATTGGGAAAAGGGTTTATTCCGGAGGGTTTGGGGTTTTTTTTTAGAAATTTTTTTCGAAGTTTTTTTTTTTGACACTTTTTCGAGTACAAGCTTTTTTTGAAAAAAGCCCAAAAATTGTTTATAGTTAATCAGACGTTTTGGTTCTGGAAAACCCAAAAATAGTCGGATTAACGCGGGGGGCCCGGGGGAAAAAATGGGCTGTAATTTTATGATGTAGTCAATACTAGTTTCAGGTTTTTTCAAACTTTTTTAAAATATTTGGGGCACCCGGGGGAAAAAACCAGTTTTTAAACGTTGGGAGGGCGTAGTAAAACCGTGGGGGGTAAAAAAAAATGTTAATAGTTTTTAATTTTGTTGAAAAATACCAACAGTTTTTTTTTTTTTTTTGTCTAAAAAAATTAAAAAAAAATAAACCCAAAAAGGTTTTTTGTTTTTTTTTTGATTTTTTTTGAAATTTTAGATGTATGATGGGGGAAACAGGGGTTTTCAAATTAAAATTTTAAAAAAATGGGGGAAAAGGGTTTAAAGAAAAAAAACCCCAAATCAAGGGCTTTTAAAAGTTTTTTTATAATTAAAGGTACCCCCAAATTTACAATGATTTTTGAAAAATACATTAAACATAACGTGTAAAGAGGGGGTTTTTAAAAAATTAAAAAAAAAGAGAGAAAAAAAATAATACAAAAAATAAAAATTTTTAAAACCTTTACTTTGATACTTAAAAAATTTTTGTAGAAAAAAAAGTAATTTATAAAGTAACATCCCCCAAAAAACGGCGTCCACAAGATTTAAACACCCAAAAAAAACAGCAAACCAGCTTTTTAGGTAATTTAATTTTTTTAAAAACCCAAATGGGTTGGTATTTTATTAATTTTTCTGCGCGAAAATTTTTTGGACTGTTTTTTTCCCCCCCCTTTGGGGGAAATTTTGTGTAAAGTACACTTTTAAAAAAAAACGAGCTTTTTTTAAATCATTTCTGATTTAAAATTTCCACTCCTTTCCGTCCCCAAAAATGCCCCTTCCCCCATAGGATGGTTTTTACTCGTTTTCGGGTTGGATAAAAGAAAAAAAAAAATAAAAATTTCACTCTACACTTTTTTAAAAAGGAGGGGGTTTTAAAAATCAGTTTTTTTAAATTTTTTACTCCTTTCCGGGCCAAAAAAGCACTTCTCCTATAGGGGGGGATTTCCCCTTTTTGGGTTTTTTAAAAGTGTCCCCTTTTGCCCCCTTATTTAAAAACCGGTATCTAGGTATTTTCCCCTTTTTAAAAAAGTTTTTTCGATTCAAGATCAATTAACTTCCCCTTTAAAACTTCCGATTGAACCCTTTCCCCGCTTTTTTTTAAAACCCCAAATTTTAAATTTGAGATTTTACCATTATAAGCTCTTTTAAAACAAAAAAAAGGTTTTAATGCATCGTTTTTACCCAAAACCCCCAAATTTTGACTTAAAAAAATTTTTAAAGGGTTTTTTTGAATGTTATTAAAAACAAAGAATTTAAAAAAAAAAAAAATTTATCAATTTCACTTTTAGTTTCTGTAATACTTAAAAAAAATTTTTAAAAAGGGAAAAAAATATAGGTGTCTGAAAAAGCCCAGGTGTGCACCTGAGGTTAGATTTTCATATTTGTTCCATTTTAAAAAAAAATTCGAATTTCTGAAAAAAATACACCATTTTCGACAAATCCGATCTTTTTTTCTCTTTCCTGAACCCGGGGGCCCCTAAAAAAAAAAAATTTTAAAAATTTTTAAACCAAAAAAATTTTTAAATTTTAAAAATTTTTTTTTTTTATTTTTTTGCCATTACTTTCAGAAACTAAATTCATTATTTGAAAAAAATTAAAAATTTTAAAGGGGGAAAAAATTTCCCCGGCAGTTTTTTTTCCCCCGGTTTTTATTTAGGTTTATTTGAGGATTTTTTTTTTTTTTTTTTGGGGGGGGGGGGGGTTTTTTTTTTGGGGACTGAATGTATGCATATTAAGCAATAAATGATATTTAAGTATTAAGAAAACCATGATGGTTAAAAAAGGCCATCACATAGAGCTATTAGTTTTTTTTTGTCTTTATTTTTTCGCCAAAACGTTGCCAAATTCGCCAAAAAATTTTTTAAATTTTAAAAATTTGCCCCAAAAAGGGGGTTTCCTTTTTAAATAATTTTTTAAGCTTTTGGGGGGGGTTTTTGAAGGTCAAAGGTTTTTAGAGCTGTATAATGGGGTGGGTAGCTAATCTATTTTCTCGCAAATTTTTTTCCCCAAAAACGCCCAAAAAGAGCTAAAAGGTTTTTTTTATTTATGAGGGGGGAAAATTTTTATGAAATTTATGAGGGAAATTTTTTTGAGTATTTTTCATTTTTGGGGAATTTTTAAAAGGGGGAAAGAAATTTTTAATTTTTAACGAGATTTTTTTAATTTTTTAAAGAGCGGGAAAAAAAAAATAAGTTTTTTATCCTTAAAAAGGTTTTTTTGGTAACATATTTGGAATCTATTTGGATTTTTTTTTTCCCCGGGGGAAAAAAGGGTTTTAAATTTTTAGTTCAACAATAAAAAAAAAAGTCTATTTGGGCCCCAAAAAAAAGAAAAAAAAGTCCCCCAATACCACAAAAAAAAGCGAATCAATTTGTCTTATTTTTTTTTAGCAAACTCAAAATACTTTTTGGGGGGGTAAAAATTTCCCCCCGGAAAAAATTAAAGAAAAACTTATTATGCAAAAAATTTTTTACTGGGGAAAAAAATTTTAAATTTTTATTAATTCGAAATTGTTTAAGGGGGTTTCGCCCCTCACAACAAATTGCAAACAGACCGTTAATTTTGGGGGCTTTTGAATCTCACTTGGAAAAAGTTTCTTTTAAAGAAAAAATTGAGGATGTGGGATTAAAAAAAAAATTTTTGAATTATTTGGTTCTGTTTTTTGTTGCGAACATTTTTTTTCGGTTTTGTAAATTTTTTTTTCAATTTGCGTAGCCCTTTTTTGGGGGTTTCAACATTTTAAGGTACAGGGGAATAACCCCTTTATTTTTTGGAGGGCGTACCGTTAATTTTGTTGCTTTTGGGGGGCATTGGCGACAAAGGGGGGGGGGAAAAGGTTTTCCTTTTCGGTTTTTTCTTTTGCGGTTTTTCCCAAAAAAGTTTTGGGTCGTGTCCCCTTTTTTTTCGGCGTGAATCAGGGTTTTTGCGGGGGGAAAAAAAAAAGTTTAGCAACAGTTTTTTTTTAAACCCGTTTTTGGGGGATTAAAATCGCTTTATTTTCCCCAAAAAGGTGACGATGAAAGTTTTTCGGAAATTAAGGGTGTTTTTCCCTTGTAAACCCTTTTTTTTAAAAAAAAAAGCTGGTAATGACAAAGGCTGACTTTTTTTATCATTTTTTAGTAAAATTTAAAAAAAAAAACCCGGGCGAAGGGTTTTTTAAAAAAATTTTAAAAAACGTTTTTGAGTCAGTTTTCAAAACCCGTCCCTTAAATTTCAAATTTGAGGCACAAATGGAGTGTTGAAAAAACCCCGTACGAGATTAGAAAAAAAAAAAAAAACCAGAAAAATTTTTTCTTTTAAAAAAATTGAAAGACTAGTTGGGAAAAAAAGGGCTAATGAACCAAAAAAGGGGAAAACCGAGGAAAATGAGTTTTTAAGTTCCCCCGTTTTGCTTAGATCCATTTAAAAAAGGGAATTGCAAAAAAGCCCAAAAAAAAAGTTTTAAATTTAAAGGGGCTTTTCTTTTTCCATAAAAAAATTTTCTTTAAAAGAGTAAAAACATAAACATTTTCCCCACAAAAAATATTTTTTTAAAAAAGTTTAAAATTTTGAAGTTTTCCAATAAGTAAAAATTTTTGAAAAAATCAATAGTATGGGACCCCAAAAAAAATTTTTAACAAAGAATTATCATAAAAAAAGGGGTTTTTGAACAAAAATATTCATCCTTTTTAAAAAAATATTGGGTTACGATGGGACTTTTCAATGCTAATTTGAGATGAAATTTAAATAATTGTTTTTAAAAAAGGGGCCCAAATTTCAGAGTTTTCCCAAAATTTGGTTTTTCTTATTTTTCCTTTTAAAAATTTCCCAAATTTTTTAAAGATTGATGCAAAACTCAAACCCAACCCTTAAAACCCCTAATGCAAAAAGGGTCAAAAACCATTTTTTTTTTTTGGGGAAAAACCCCCCTACGCCCCTCTTTTCAAAAATTTTAGGGGGAAAAAGGGGAAAAGTGTGTGGGAAAATTTCCCCGTAGATTTTAGGGGCTGGGGGAGCCCCGTCGGTTTAGGGTTTCGACTAGCATGCGAAAAAGGGCCCCGGTTTGGGTCCCGGGAAAAAGCCAAAAAAAACTGCCGACCTTTTAAACGGCCCGTGTAGCCAAAAAAGTCCGACGAATAAAAACCCCGTGTAGAGGGGGTGCAAAGTTTAAAATGTTCCCAAAATCCCAACGCGCGTACCCATGTCGGGCCTTAAACCCGGGGGGGGGGGGTTGGGGTTGGGGGGCCTGCTTAGGTTTTCGTTCGTCACTTGATTTTGGTTCTAAAATACCCACGCCCCTCGCCAAAAGCCCCGTGTAGCCAGTGCGACGAAATTCAAACTAAAATAATCCCAGTAGATTTGAGCTATTTTAAATTTTGCAATTTGGGTTTTAAAAAGAAAACAAGAAGTTTTAGAGAACTAAAATAGCCTACTTCCCGTTAAGGGAAAATTTTTAATTTTGGGAAAAAAAAACTAGGTTTTATAATAAATAAAATACATCAACAATCCCTTTCTACACTTTTGATTTTCAAACTTTGA
>JAFNEN010004047.1:0-10322 GCA_019343175.1 Oedothorax gibbosus
CCTTCCCCCCCAAATTTTTGCTTCCCCCTTTTTTCTATCGCCATACCTACGGGAAAACCGGGACTGCAGAGGCCCAACAGATCCTACCCCCCCAGCCTTATTGTCAAAGGTTACCCAAAAACCCCTTTTTTACCAAATAATTGTCGCGGCCTAAGGGAAAGAAGACCTCCTGAGCGCGGGGGGTTTTTCCTAGCTGGGGGTGGGGGAGTGTTGGGGGTTTTTAAAAGTCTTTGTAGACGTAAGGGGGAAAATCACCCAAAAAAACCACCGCCCCCCTTTTAAAAAATATGAACTTAAACTGGGGCCCGAAAAAAATTTTTTTAACTATATATTGCTACTTTTTTGTTGTCCCTTTTTTTTTTAATTTTCCCCTTTTCCCCTTTTTTTTTTAAAAATTAAAAAGGGCTTTTTCCCCCCCCCCTGGTGTTTCCTTATTGGCAAGATGCCCCCCCCAAAAACGTTCCAAAAATATTGATGTTCCAAAGGGGAAAAAAAATTTCTTATGGGAATTAAAAACCATTCACTGGTTGATAAAATGGAAATTTTTTTTTTTTGTCTGCCAACCCCCCCAAAACCCCCCCCTTTGGGTTTACTTATATTTGGATATCAATGAAATTATTTTATACAGGGGGGTAAAAATTTTATAAAAGGAAAAGCAGTTTTTGGGGGCCCCTTCAGAAACCCTTTATACAACAAGAAAAATTTTTGTTTTTTTTATATGGGGGTTAAAAATTTTTTTAAAAACCCCCCTTAAACCCCGATTTTTTAAAAAAACCCCCGGTGAAAAACAAAAAGAATGAAAAAAAAATTGGGGGTTTTCAAAAAAAAAAAGGGGACAGTATTTTTTAATACTTTTTGCTGCCCCTTTTTTTAAAATTTAAAACAATCAGACATTTTTTTTTTGGCTTTTTTTTTCCCGCAAGTTTTTTCAAAAATGGGGGCTTTAAAAATTCCCCCCCATGTTTTTTTTTAAAAAATCTTCAAATGAATTGTACTACCCCCCCTTTGGGGGCAAAAAAACAGCCTAACTATGAAACCCCCAAAAAAATTTTTTCCCCCAAAATGCCAGGTCGGGAAAAAATTAGGTGTCCATGAAAAAAAATTGATCTTTGTCCTCAAAACCATTTTTTTCCCTTTTTTTCGAGTTTTGGGAAAAAGAACCCCCCGGGCCCCTTTTTTGAAACCCCAAAAATTGCCCCCTTTTAAAAAAGGGGTTGAAAAAAAAGAAAGTAGTTGTATTCTAAGATTTGCAAATACAACTTCGTAAATTTTAAAATATTGTCACGAAGATTGGAAAAAAAAACACCCGGTTTAAAGTAAAAAGTTTTTTTTTCAAAGAAAAACCAAACCCCCAGAACTGCCCACTAACTGGGGGGCTGGTTTAATATTACGGGGGAATTTTTGGGGGAAAAAATCGAAATATAATAAAAAAAAGGTTCTGGCCATCTCGTTCCAGGCAAAAATAGTAATTTTTTTTTGTTTATTTTTTTCCTATATTAAAACAAAGGGGGTTTTGGGAAAAAAACCCCCGGGCTTCCCCGTGCTGGGGGGGAGAAAACCCTACCCTGGGCTATAGAGGCAGGGGGGGGCAATCTAATTTTCGGAAAAAATCGGGGGGCACAAAAAACCAAATTTTTTTTTTCCGTTGGCTGAAACCCCCCCCCCAAAAACACAGCGATCCCCCTTTTAAAACGCTTGCTCCTTTTTAACTGTTTTTTCCCTTTTTTTAAAATTTTATCCCAAAGAAATTTTTCCCAAACCCCTTTGGGGGCCCACCCAAGATTGAAAAGTTTTAAAAACCCCCCAAAAAAAAAAAATTTTCCCCCCTTTTTCCCACACCTTTAAGCAATCCCTTCTGCCCGGGTTGTATGGGGGCCCTTTTATAAAACTACTAAGGCCGAAGAAAGGGTTTTCGAAAAAACCCCCCGGGGGGGGGGAAAATTTTTTGGATATTTCCCCTAATTTGGAGTGACTTTTTTCCCCCGAAGATAAAGACAACCTTTTCGGAACCATTTTTTTCACGACGCCACAATTTTGGGGTTCCGAAGGTCCAAACTTTTTCTCGATCTTGGGCGGGGGGAAAAACATGACGTCAAATTTCCTTTCTACGCTCATGTTTGGGAGGCCCTTTTTGGGCCTTTTTATTGTTTTTGGCCGTGCTTGTATTCGCTTCTTTTATGAAAAACCCTTTTCAACACCCGGGGGCCCCGGTTTCGGGAAAAAATTTTGCCCTTCGCCAATAGCCCTCGGGGTAACTCTAGTGCAAAACCCGGATTTTCCCCTTTTTTAATTTTTAACCTAACATACTAATGTTTGTATTATTAAATAGAAAATTAATGCTTTTTTTAAAAAAAAAATTTTAAAAATTTATAAAAAAAAAATTAAAATTTTTTTTAGCTTTTTTTTATTGAAAATTTAACTACTTAAAAAATTTAAAAAAAAACCTTTTTTTTGCTGTACCAAAATTTAAAAAGATCGTTTTCCCAAAAAAATTTTTAAATTTTAAAACTTTTAAAATTTTAAATTTTTACAAATTTTTATTAAAAAAAAAAACTAATAAAAAAAAATAATTGAACAAAAATTTTTAAGAAATTAGTGAAAAACCCAAAAACAGGGTAAAAAGGTTTTAAACGGGCCCCTTAGCGAAGTTTTTTTATAAAATTTTTAAAAAATTAAAAATTTAAAATTAAATTTTTTTAAGATCGAAGAGCTTTAAGCAAAAAAAAAAAAAGGGGAAACAAAAGCCCGGGGATATCTTGAAAATCCCGTAGTAATGTGTTAGAAAAAAACCCCAAAATTTTTTAAACTAAACAAAGGGGAAAAAACTCCTGGGGGGCAACCCCCCTTTAAAATGGGCCAAGGCCCTTTCCGGCCAATTCAGTTTTTCGTAACAAAAGGGGTTGGGTGTGGGCCCCTATTTTCCGGTTAGGGGGGTAAAACCAAAAGGGGGGGACCCTCACCTTTAGTTGACGATATTTTCAAAACTAACCAAACCCAAAAGATGTTTTTTTAAAACCCCCCCCTTTAAAAAAATTATAATATTATATAATTTAGCAACTTAAAAAATTTTAAAGTAAAATTTTTTTTTTCCCCTTGGGGCCCCAAATTGCCCCCCTTCGAATGCACAACAAAATTTTTTTAGAAGCTTTTTCCCCTCATGACATTGACAACTCTATTGTAAAAAAAAATTTTTTTTTTACCCCCCTTTTTAAAGCCGATTTTTTAAATTTTTTATCTTTTGGGCCTTGGCCCCGGGTATTTAAGGTAAAACCTAAGCCCTCCTTTTTCTCCCTGTTTAAAAATTGAATAACTGAAAAAAAATCACCCCTAGCTCTCCTTTTTCCAGGGAATACATGTTTAAAGATCGTAACCTGTTATCATAATCAATACCAGAAGACCCTTAATATTTTTTGTAGCCCTATGCTGAACTTTTTCAAGAAACCCTATATCTTTTCTGAGGAAGGGAGACCAAAAATGACAGCATATTCCAGATGTGTCTTTACCAATCCCCTATACAATGGCAAAATAATCTCCTTAGAGGTACTTAAATCAGGGAGCCCTTTTCTCGCTACTTAAGTCAGGGAAATCGGGCTTTAATTAAACTTTTTATTACTTTTTGTATTCGTTTGGTTTCTATTAAAAAAAAAATTCTGACAGAAAGGTGGACATCAGCGATAAATTAATACACTTTTTATCCTTTTTTCCAGTTCGCTTTATCGTCCGTCTGTTTATAAGTTAAAAAGATTATATTTTAAATTTTATCATCCGTTTTTTAAAAATTCTCTTTTGTTGAAACTATGGACTATAACGGATTATTTTGTGTTTTTTAAACCTTTTTATATTCAATTCCAACCCCATTCCATTTAGCACTTTAGTAGCACTATCTAGGTCGGTTGTTGGTACAAGTACTTTCAGTCGTGTGTGCTTGATCCCGGAGACCGCTTTAAACTTCGTCAAGTAAGAAAGACAGAATTTTTACTGATATTGGAAAAGGCGGTGTAACGGAAACTAATCCGTGGCCCTTCCCGGGGAAACTTTGGGAAGTTTTTCCCCCCCCAAAACAGAACGAAAACAGAACTGAAGAGTACAGGGAAAAACGTTTTAATTTCGTCGAAAACTTTTTCATCGGCCTTTCGGCGATAAAAGCGATCATCGCCTAAAAATGGTTTGTGGAGGAAATTGGTTACTCCACTTTGTTTTCCTCTCGCGGCAACCCTGATTTACGCCAGAGATCAGGGGGGAACGAGTCACACGTTTGTACCGCGAAAGAAGAAATGAAAGGAAAACCGGTTTTCTGCGCTAATGCCGCCAAGCAGATACAATTACGGAATACTCCTGATAAATAAAGCGGTTCTTCCCCTGTACTCTTCAACTTTTTTTTGGGTTTTTGGACAGATTGAGGCGACATTGAATTTGGAGGTGAAAAACCTCCAAAAACCATTGGTTTGGTAGAAAAAGAGAATTTTCTATTGTATTCTTGTCAATCTAAAAATGGCAACTATCCAAGCCTGCCTGACTCTTAAAAATTGGCTCTTAAACGAAGCCAATACGAATTTTAGTATACTCAATGATTTTTAATTTCAAACATTAAAAAAAAACCAAGGAGTGGAAATTACGGCCTCCAATAGGGGTTTATTGGAAAAATTTTCGATAAAATAGAAATATATATAAAAAAAACCTTTTGAATTTGACACTTTTGGGGATTAAATAAAGTTTTCTAGACAAAAAAGCAAATTTGTACAGATAAAGGTTCTAAAACAGAATTTTTGAAAGGTTTTTTTATTCCACACAACTCCCCTAGAAGCCTCAACGACGGGAGAAAAAAAAAATTTTTAAACCAGTAAGTTACTTCTAGAAAGTGTACGAAAAGCGCACGGATTTATTATCTGTTGGTTTTTATCACGGCGGGTTTTCAGGTGTTGAAATAAAAAAATAAACTAAATACAAAAGAAATTTCCATTTAATAATCCAGCCAATATATAAACAAATCCCAAAACAAACAATCAACATTTCATTTGAAGTTATTGACACTAGCCTTCGAGGGAATAAGATGAGCAGCGGGTCTTTTCTATATTTCTGAATTCAAATTCGGGAAGTTTTGCTAGTTGGAAAAGTTTCTCCCAAAAATGAAAAAAAGTAGAATTTAAAGGGGAAGCCCAAGATTGAGGATGGGAAAATTCGGCACGCATGTCATGATTTTTGTGATGTAAAAGATCCCTTGAGAGTTGAGGAACCCCTTTCTCTTTGGGTTCAATCGGCAAAATTTAAATCTCGGCGTACTCTAACAAAGAGGGCTCAGATTTATTATAAACGAGCGTTTAAAATTGGTTTTCAGAGAGCCGCCTCGGCCTATTGCCCAAAAATGCCTTTCAGTTTTGGGGAAATCGCCGAGGGCTTTCAAAAGGGTCCGACCGCCAAAAAAAGCAACCGGTTAAGAAAATTATTTTAAATTTATTTTTGTTTTTTTGACTCCCAACTACAGCATTCCAAATTTGGGGCACTCGTTATTTTGAACAATAGATTCTCTTTCTTTTTATACTATTTAGAAATGCCAATCGGTGATTTCAGTAAAGGGAATTTCTTCACCCAAACCCAAAATAATAAAAAAATGTAAACTTAAATTATTTATTTGTTGTTGGAGGGGGATTTTTTGCTTTTTAGTGGCCTATTTTTCAGTAAACCAGAATTCTTCTCAATAATTTTAAGAAACCTGGCTACCTGGAACTACTGAAGATTAGATTTTTACTAACATAAAATCATGCAGAAGGTTTTTTAAAAAATATAAAATTTGGTACCCTTTCGACAAATTCAGTTAGGATCGAGGTTTTAAAAGATTAATTAATGCAAATTGCTGAAGAATCTGATCAAATGCTTCACGGGGGAAACCCCAGGCTCCTCTCGTGAAAACATTTGATAAAATTCAGTCATTTTGCCCATGGTATGGACCCAAGGGGCCCATACCATGGGCAAAAGATGGGCTTAAAACTGTATTACCATGGTAGTCTTGCACGAGCTGTTCCGTTGACGTAGAATTCTTCAAGGAAGCGTGCATGCGGGAAAATCATGGTGGGTTAACCAATCAGGGCCCTCCGAACCAGCCGTGGCATGCCGGGAAATACCCGGTAGTCAAAAATATTGGGTACAAATGAGCCTTCGAGGAAGGGGGGGCTTGCTGTGAAGTATCAAAGGTCTGTGGTCCAGCTCTATAAGCAATCTCTGGGGCGAGTTGTGGTCGAGTCTCGGTCAAGGAACGGAGGCGTGGAATCTATTTGGAAAACTTTTATAAATTGATAGTCTAATAACAAAAATTTTGTACTGAAAATGTTGGCTAATCACATTAGGTAAATGTATTAACTTAGAAAGGTTATTTAATTTAAATTTATCGTTTTGCACTAGAGCAATACGAGGGCTATTATGGTTTGGTTGGTTTAACGAAGTCACATCGGGCATTTAGAAAAGAAAGCGTTCGCCAGCCGCAAATTACTACGAAAAGACTCGGGCGGGTCGCTGTGCCTAATTATGTGCAAGAATTTTTAGGGGGTACAGTTTAAATAAAAACTAAGAAATTTCTCTACAAGAAAAATGCCATAATAGTAGATTTTCATTTTTCGCAGAGCAATCTGTCCGTATCAGACCTCTATGACGACTATAGCAGCGACTAAACTTTTTTGTAAATAAACCGGGTTTTTTTCACGTTCTTCTCATCCCCCCGATTCGCGATACCCGATTGTGCCGCGAGAGGGAACCCAAGGGAAAAAACCCAGTTTCCTGCCACCCATGTGCCAAGCCGACCCGAATACGAGAAGATTCTATTCAATCAGGGTTTTTCCCCCTGGAACTTTTTAAAATGCCGGCATTCATGTAATAGAAATTTTTCCCCAAAATACATTTTAGGAAAACAGATGAAAATTGAAACGCACACTTACCCAAAAGTTAACACTTTCGCTACGGAGCACTTCGTTGTCGCGTAAATTTTTTATAGGAATAGCATCATCGATTCCTTACCAGTACGGGCATTCCGGGCCCGGGTTATAGAAATTGAACGGCTAAGATCATAGCGACCTTTCTGAACAGCACCCGACAAAAATAAACTAAAGACCTACTACGTTATCTTGTATAAACGTGAAGCCAGTGTTGAAAACCAGCCAATAGCAAGAGAAGGAAATTCATTTGCACATTGACAGTTTAAATATATTTGAAAAAATCTATGGTGAATAAATCGCCTCGCACTACAGTGTCAAAAGGAAGTCTAAATTCTTTGTTGAGTTAAGTTGAATAAACGTCGCACTAGAGCTATTGGCGGCGTCGTCTTTAGAATCACATTCAAGGGACGACCCACACCGGGGTTAGCACAAAACGAAACTTTCAGCGACTTTTAGCTCGTTGGCTGCACAAACCATTTATAGGTACGACTATGGGCCCGTTCTCATGCAGGGCAAGGGCCGTAGTGAGCCTAGTGGTCAGCGTCTCGGTCTCGGGATCGGAAGGTCCTGCGATCGAGTCCCCGGTACCACTGAAGACCTTTCCGAGAATGCGGAGTACGTGCTCGTTAAAAACTGTTGGGTCGGAAATTCCTCTAAGTTCCCATACCAAATCAATACCTCTGGGGGTGACAAACCAATTCTGGGATCCTCTAGTTGGCCTCGTCTCTAAAAATTAGATGGATCCACTTATGTTTGTGTGTTGTCTGTTGTGTCTGTCTTACTTGACGAAGGTTTATAAGGGGGCGCGGGCCAAGCACACAAACCTGAATTATATTTCTACCAACCAACCAACCAACAATGAAGGGCCAAAGCCGGTATTAGACGGTTTCAGGAAAAAAAAATCCCCCTCTAAGGGAAAAAATTTCGGTAACGAAAACGTACCTGTCTCGAAGGTAGTAATGATTTTTGCCACCTCGTATGCATTGCGGTTTTTTGATCAGCGGAATATTTGGCGTCAGTTATCGGGTTATAAAATCAAAAAAATGTCAGTTGTATTGGGAGCAATTGTTTTAGAATGCTAGAATGCATATAAAGCTAGTATGCTTTTATATACAAAATTTTGTTAATTTTTTCATTATATTGTGTTTTCATATTGCTACAATTTAATCATTCCTTTGAAAATTTATTCTTAAGATGCGGCAGGAGTTTATTTTATATTAATCCTTTATTTTTAGAATGTTTGGTTAAAACAAAAAAAATCTTTCAACTCCAATTTAAACAAAAATAAATTCATTAAATTTTTTTTGGGTTTTCATTGTAATTATGAAGTTAATTCTGGGATCTAAAGTAATCTTATTTATAAACAATTTTAGTTTTTAAAGAAAAATTGTTTTTAAATATAATAGCCTAAAACGGGCGAAAAGAGCAGAGTTAACGCTACGACGTCGTTTCCGCGAGCCGGCATTTGATGTGAACGGGGTTATAAGGTTTCACAAAATAGCCGGCAAAAAAGCTGCCAATTTTTTAGCACATGTGAACGCAAAATGGTGTTTCTTTAATATTTTAAAATTATAACTTTTTAAAAAATTTTTTAACAAAAATAAGTCAAAAAAATCCTTATTTTATATTTTTATTTGGGTGCCCCCCAAACAAGGCGGGCCCCCCGCAAATTTCCCTCAATAATTTCTTCCCCCCAAATTTTCAGACCAAACTCCTTCGAAAATTCTTACCAAAGAGTTCAAACTGAACCTGGCAATAGCACCATGGACCAACACGGAGACAATATAAGGATTAAGGCGCGTTTACATGAGCCCTCGAATCCATGGAATGAAGAGCAAACTCCGCGATTTTTCCCTCTTGGGGATTTTTCACCCCAGCAGAACCGGTATTGCATGGTTTATTGGGGGGTTTCGCAAACCCTCCAATCAAGGAGGTAAGGTAAGGTAATCGTTTCCCGGTGCCTATTTCTAGCCCCCTTTTAGGAGCTTTAAAACAGCCAAAAATCGCCTCGCATTTTAGAACCTGGTAAAAGTGACGAGGTCGACACCTGAGCGGGCACCCAACGGAACTTCGGCGACATCGACGCTAAGCCGTCGGATTTTTGGACTCCACAGATTTAACGAGCACGTCTGTCCCTGTGTACTCGGACCCATCCTGATGAGGATTTTCTACTATTTCCAGCACAGATCCGATTTTAGGATGATGGCAGTAAGTGGGATTCGAACCCCCGCACTCCTGGAGGCTGAAAACCTCTGGCTGATGCCTTAAACCACTCGGCCACGGACGGGCCCAAACAATCAAGGAGGGTTTTCGTTTCATTCCATGGTTTCCGGCCACTTCTACTTCGACTTCTTGTCTGTGGATTCGGAAAAAACATTTGAATAAACACCTTAGCATGTAACCATCCTAAATATATTTTTAAATTTTTAATTTTATATAACTCAAGCTCTTAATTTATATAACTTTTGTTCAATTTTTTATATAACTTAAGCTTAATTTTTTATATAGCTCATCAAAATATTGCTAATATTAGGCGCGTTCTCATGCACGCGAATTGGGAGGAATATACCGGAAAATTTTGGAACAAAAAACCCTTCTTTAGGGAAAATTGGGGGGTTTGAAATCGTACCCGCTTTCTTCATCATTTACCGGCATTTATCCGTGATGCATTGTGGTTTTGAGAATCAAAACAAAACAAAAAGGCGGACAGGTGGAGAGAGGAGGAAATTTGGAAATTTACGTGTTTAACCTCCCTCTATTTTTAATAGAAGGATAGTTTTAAGAATTTGCCGCGAAAGCCGGGGCTTAAAAAATAAACAAACTCTACAACGTGACTGAAAGTAAAAGGAGTGTCGTTAAACCACCCCGTCACTTCCGAAGTCCCGGTTTTTTCTGGGTACTCATGGAACGGGGTTTTTGGTTTCAGGAATTGAGCCGCCCTTTAATTTCCGGTACTTTGTCCGTGCATGTGAACGCGCTATTATGAAATGAAGATTTTTTAGAAAAGTCTTGCTAGCTAAATATACGAGTCACAATTAATACATTACTCAAGTATAGTTGCAGGAAATGTCAGATGTCCCGCGAATCTACGTCATCGACTCCCGGTTCCCATGTAAACACCTTATTTTACGAAGGGGGGTTGATTGCGGAGTTTGGGTTAGAAGTGTTAGTTATTTGGGTTACAGCTCGACCACTTTTTCCCCTAATGGAGGATTTGGCAATTCCATGGATTCGATGGGTCATGTAAACGCGCCTATAGGTGGCATGTGGGGCCCGATGGCCGAGTGGTTTGGATCGCAGGCCATAACGCTAGCAGTCCGTGCTCTGTAACAGGTGCGGGTTTTGATTCCCGCCTTTGGGCCCCGGGTGTACTTCCCTTCTCAGTATCAAAATTTAAAA
>JAFNEN010004050.1:0-10932 GCA_019343175.1 Oedothorax gibbosus
TTGAAAACAAATACAAATTTATGTAGAGATAAGAACCACCTTTATTATACACAATGATAAAACTGTAAGTTAAAAGAAAGTGCGTTTAATTTAGGGCTGAATGTAAGCATAAAAAATTACACAACTTTGAAAAAATATAAAACAGCTCTAACAAAAAATATTACAACACTAACTGAACAAAGATATTTGTGATTGATATAGGGCGTGTTGCTCCATAAACCAAGCAGACAGATGGAGCCCCCCGACGGATCATTTCTAATATGAAGCCTGGTGGAAAACGTTCCCCATGGGAAAACTAGCCCCGGTCTCCCCTACTATTATTTACGGAACCATTTTTACAAAAATAATTTTGTCTAATTAAAAGTTAAGCATGACATTCGTCATTCTTTGGATATTTACGGACAAATATTATCTTGTTAAATTTGCTATAAATAAATAAATAAATAAATAAATAAATAAATAAACACGCACGTAGTATGAAAACGAAGGAAAGTCAAAAATTAGGTATCGCAAACCCCTCTACTAACTTTTATCTAACTAACTTCAACTCTTATAACTTTACCTCAATCAACCCAAAGAACTAAAATAGCCTACTTTCCTGTTACTTAATTACTTACTGAAATTCTAATCGGGAAACAACTAGGTTCATAACAGTAAATATCATCAACAATCGTTTCTACACTACATTTACACACATTAGAAAACAAGAAGTTCATAAAGAACTAAAATAGCCTACTTTCCTGTTACTTAAATACTTACTGAAGTTCTAATCGGGAAAAAACTAGGTTCCTAAAGTAAATATCATCAACAGCCGTTTCTACACTAGATTTATACACATTAGAAAAAAAAAATCGAAACACAGCACCCAGCTATAATTTAAACTTCTAAAAGTCAAAATCAACTATTTTCTTTAATATTCGTTCGCAAATTAATTAAATATTATTTATCATCTGCTCGTGATTTATTTGTAGTTCGAAGAATAAATATTTATTAATAACAAAAATAATGAAACTACTCCGAACTGCATTAAAAAATAAGAAATGTAAATTAAAACTAAGCATAATTGCATGCAAAAGTATGCCTTGCCGCTTTCTTGGTAGATAATTAATGAATAATCAAAGAATCAAATTGTTCTACATTTTATGACGTCATTCCAAACTGATTCATGAAAATATTATTTTCCTTCAAATATGTTTAAATAAAGTTTCTCATGCCATTGTTGATTTGGCAACAGTGATTTAAATGACTCAAATTGAATTTCAATGCTAATTCAATGGGAAATTCGCCGACAGATAGTAGATTTATGTCCGTCCGGACGTACAGACAGACGGACAAAAAGTATGAAAGTTGGGTATCTGAGGTCATAGCTTTCTAACAAAAAAGAATTTTTAAGATCCGATGATTAGAACCGATTTTGGAAGGGGGGTACAGACAGACATTCAAACGGACAGACAGGCGGACAGACAGACGGACAGACATACGAACAGACAGACATACGAACAGACAGACAGATGGACAGACAGACAGATGGACATCAACCGCATTTCAATACCTACAGTGATTTAAATGACTCAAAATTGAATTTCAATGCTAATTCAATGGGAAATTCGCCGACAGATAGTAGATTTATGTCCGTCCGGACGTACAGACAGACGGACAAAAAGTATGAAAGTTGGGTATCTGAGGTCATAGCTTTTTAACAAAAAAGAATTTTTAAGATCCGATGATTAGAACCGATTTTGGAAGGGGGGTACAGACAGACAGACAAACGGACAGACAGGCGGACAGACAGACGGACAGACATACGAACAGACAGACATACGAACAGACAGACAGATGGACAGACAGACAGATGGACATCAACCGCATTTCAATACCTACAGTGATTTAAATGACTCAAAATTGAATTTCAATGCTAATTCAATGGGAAATTCGCCGACAGATAATAGATTTATGTCCGTCCGGACGTACAGACAGACGGACAAAAAGTATGAAAGTTGGGTATCTGAGGTCATAGCTTTCTAACAAAAAAAGAATTTTTAAGATCCGATGATTAGAACCGATTTTGGAAGGGGGGTACAGACAGACAGACAAACGGACAGACAGGCGGACAGACAGACGGACAGACATACGAACAGACAGACATACGAACAGACAGACAGATGGACAGACAGACAGTAGGACATCAATCGCATTTCAATACCTACAGTGATTTAAATGACTCAAAATTGAATTTCAATGCTAATTCAATGGGAAATTCGCCGACAGATAGTAGATTTATGTCCGTCCAGACGTACAGACAGACGGACAAAAAGTATGAAAGTTGGGTATCTGAGGTTATAGCTTTCTAACAAAATTTTTTTTTTTAAGATCCGATGATTAGAACCGATTTTGGAAGGGGGGTACGGACGGACAGACGGACATCGACCGCATGTCAATACCTACTTTTTCATTTTTTTAATTCTTTCGAATTAAGAAAAGAAAAGTAGGCTAAAAAATCGCTAAACACGGCATCCAGCTATAATTTAAGCTTCTAAAAGCCAAAATCAACTATTTTCCTTAATATTCTTTCACAAATAACTTAATATTTATTTCTCGTCTGCTCGATTTATTTGTAGTTCGAAGAATAATTAAATATTTATTAATAACAAAAATAATGAAACTACTCCAAACTGGAATAAAAAATAAATGTAAATTAAAACTAAGCAGAATTGTATGCGAAAAAATATACCTTGCCGCTTTCCTGGTAAACAATTAATGAACAAACAAAGAATCACATTGTGCTACATTTTATGACGTAATTCCAAAATGATTCATGAACAAATTACTTTGCTTCAAATATTTTTAAATAAAGTTTCTCATGCTTTGGCAAAAGTGATTTAAATGACTCAAAATTGAATTGCAATGCTAATTCAATGGGAAATTCGCCGACAGATAGTAGATTTATGTCCGTCCGGACGTACAGACAGACGTACAAAAAGTATGAAAGTTGGGTCTCTGAGGTCATAGCCTTCTCACAAAAAAAGAATTTTTAAGATCCGAATGATAGAACCGATTTTGTAAGGGGGTACGGACAGACATAGACAGACGGAGATCGACCGTATGTCAATACCTACTTTTTCATTTTTTTTATTCTTTCAAATTAAAACAAGAAAAGTAGGCTAAAAATATTCCAACGTTACTTAAAATAGTTGTTTTTGTTAACATTGTCTTTGTGATATGATGGTAACATACTTAACTCCTAGTTGAATCCAATTTTAGGTTTTGGGCGATTTGATGCACAGTTATTTTAGATCTCTGAGCAATAACTCTCTAAACCTTCGTTGCTAGTAATATAAATTCTTTTTCTGGTATTTATGCTGAGATATTTTGCCAAATCCTTGTACATCTTACTTTTATAAAAGTCGGTAAATCATGTCCTGCAATATTTTCCGTCTTCTAAAAGCTTAAAAACTGGAAAAGAATCTCTTATCGTCGACATCTTAGAAATGTATTTTCACTCTTCGAAATACGATTGGTAAACAAGCTGTTATTGTAAAAGTGTAGCAATAAACAATTAAAACTATTCTCCCTAGAGCCTCTTCTTTCTTTTATTTCTCTCAAGAGCCTTTGGATTAGAGTTTTTCCGCGCAGTTGCTTAGCGTTAATAAACGTACTATCAAGGAAAAACAACTTTTACAGAAACCACGCATTTTATAAATCAAATTTGATTATCTATTATTTGTTTAAAGTGGTAAAGGTAAAGCCTGAAATAAAAATTTGATATAAAATCACATGAAAAAAAATATATGAACTATAGGGGAGACTGGGGCTAGTTTTCCAGGTTTTCGTCTTTTTGAATGTATCTTTTTTAATTTTATTTATTTTCATGAAAATAAGATATCATTGCCTTCCTTATATATGGTTATCTACAACTTGGCATTAATCCTTTTTTCAAAAGTAAATACAATTTTTGGCTGAGAGTGGTTAAATGCAAGCTCGTTGAGTTGTAAAACGTGCCCTGTGTGCGGGGTACGTTTTCCAACCTGCTAAAATTGCAAAATTTCCAGTTATTAGCCTACTTTTCCTTTTTTTAATTCGAAAGAATTAAAAAAATGAAAAAGTAGGTATTGACATGCGGTCGATGTCCGTCTGTGTGTCTGTCCGTCCGTACCCCCCTTCCAAAATCGGTTCTATCATTAGGATCTTAAAAATTCTTTTTTTGTTAGAAAGCTATGACCTCAGAGACCCAACTTTCATACTTATTGTCCGCCTGTCTGTACGTCCGGACAGACATAAATCTACTATTTGTCGGCGAATTTCCCATTGAATTAGCATTGAAATTCAATTTTGAGTCATTTAAATCACTGTTGCCAAATCAACAATGGCATGAGAAACTTTATTTAAAAATATTTGAAGCAAAATAATTTTTAAGGAATCATTTTGGAATGACGTCATAAAATGTAGCACAATGTGATTCTTTGATTGTTCATTAATTGATTACCAAGAAAGCGGCAAGGCATATTTTTAGCCTACTTTTCTTTTTTTAATTCGAAAGAATTAAAAAAATGAAAAAGTAGGTATTGACATGCGGTCGATGTCCGTCTGTCCGTCTGTCCGTCTGTCTGTCTGTCCGTCCGTACCCCCCTTCCAAAATCGGTTCTAATCATCGGATCTTAAAAATTCTTTTTTTGTTAGAAAGCTATGACCTCAGAGACCCAACTTTCATACTTATTGTCCGCCTGTCTGTACGTCCGGACAGACATAAATCTACTATTTGTCGGCGAATTTCCCATTGAATTAGCATTGAAATTCAATTTTGAGTCATTTAAATCACTGTTGCCAAATCAACAATGGCATGAGAAACTTTATTTAAAAATATTTGAAGCAAAATAATTTTTAAGGAATCATTTTGGAATGACGTCATAAAATGTAGCACAATGTGATTCTTTGATTGTTCATTAATTGATTACCAAGAAAGCGGCAAGGCATATTTTTAGCCTACTTTTCTTTTTTTAATTCGAAAGAATTAAAAAAATGAAAAAGTAGGTATTGACATGCGGTCGATGTCCGTCTGTCCGTCTGTCCGTCTGTCTGTCTGTCCGTCCGTACCCCCCTTCCAAAATCGGTTCTAATCATCGGATCTTAAAAATTCTTTTTTGTTAGAAAGCTATAACCTCAGATACCCAACTTTCATACTTTTTGTCCGTCTGTCTGTACGTCCGGACGGACATAAATCTACTATCTGTCGGCGAATTTCCCATTGAATTAGCATTGAAATTCAATTTTGAGTCATTTAAATCACTGTAGGTATTGAAATGCGGTTGATGTCCAACTGTCTGTCTGTCTATCTGTCCGTCTGTTCGTATGTCTGTCTGTTCGTATGTCTGTCCGTCTGTCTGTCCGCCTGTCTGTCCGTTTGTCTGTCTGTCTGTACCCCCCTTCCAAAATCGGTTCTAATCATCGGATCTTAAAAATTCTTTTTTTGTTAGAAAGCTATGACCTCAGATACCCAACTTTCATACTTTTTGTCCGTCTGTCTGTACGTCCGGACGGACATAAATCTACTATCTGTCGGCGAATTTTCCATTGAATTAGCATTGAAATTCAATTTTGAGTCATTTAAATCACTGTTGCCAAATCAACAATGGCATGAGAAACTTTATTTAAACATATTTGAAGCAAAATAATAATTTCATGAATCAGTTTGGAATGACGTCATAAAATGTAGAACAATTTGATTCTTTGATTATTCATTAATTATCTACCAAGAAAGCGGCAAGGCATACTTTTGCATGCAATTATGCTTAGTTTTAATTTACATTTCTTGTTTTTTTAATGCAGTTCGGAGTAGTTTCATTACTTTTGTTATTAATAAATATTTATTCTTCGAACTACAAATAAATCACGAGCAGATGATAAATAATATTTAATTAATTTGCGAACGAATATTAAGGAAAATAGTTGATTTTGGCTTTTAGAAGTTTAAATTATAGCTGGGTGCTGTGTTTCGATTTTTTTTCTAATGTGTATAAATCTAGTGTAGAAACGGCTGTTGATGATATTTACTTTAGGAACCTAGTTTTTTTTTCCGATTAGAACTTCAGTAAGTATTTAAGTAACAGGAAAGTAGGCTATTTTAGTTCTTTATGAACTTCTTGTTTGCATACAATTCTGCTTAGTTTTAATTTACATTTATTTTTTAATGCAGTTTGGAGTAGTTTCATTATTTTTGTTATTAATAAATATTTAATTATTCTTCGAACTACAAATAAATCGAGCAGACGATAAATTATATAAGTTATTTGTGAAAGAATATTAAGGAAAATAGTTGATTTTGGCTTTTAGAAGTTTAAATTATAGCTGAATGCTGTGTTTAGCTATTTTTTTTCTAATGTGTGTAAATCTAGTGTACAAACGATTGTTGATGATATTTACTGTTATGAACCTAGTTGTTTCCCGATTAGAATTTCAGTAAGTATTTAAGTAACAGGAAAGAAGGCTATTTTAGTTATTCAAGAACTTCTTGTTTTTCAAATGGCATAACACATGTATTTACTCATATTGATGCTTTTTCGGTACTTTTAAGCAAATTAAAATGATCTAACAATGTAACACACAAAGAGTAAAGAGATATCGAAAAAAACATTTTATTTTACATATACATACTTTAAGTTACATATTCCATTCAAAATAAAGAAGCAATGTTATCGTAAAAACAAGCAGCATTAACATTTCACTTAAAATAAAACCATCTACATTCTTCACACAATCATGTGGTGTCCACATGTCAATTCAACCACTTGCGGTGCACTTCTCCGAAGCAGCGCGACCGCAGCAGGGCGACTGCAGCTCTCGCACGCACCCCCGTCCTTCTCCGGGTAGGGCTGGATCTGCACCTGCGAAGAGAGGAATCTATGTATAAGAAATAAAGAAATTTATTGACTGGCATAATAAAAACATGTAGGCTTTTAACAGAAACTGTCAATTAGATCAGATTAAACTGCGGAAATGTACAAATGCGTCTGAGGGAGCACCAAACACTACATTTATTTCTATATTAATCTTTAAGCGTCATACAAAATTTAGCTAACTACTTTTCATTGAAAATTCAATAATTATCACATGTTGAAGAATAAAGGTGCAATATTTTTTTTAAAAAAAGTAACACATCTCCCGGTTACATTCAAAACATAACTAAACGAATTAATCGTTAAATACAATTTAAGAAACATAAGACACATAAAAAACCACACCAAAAAACATTAACAAATACCACTGCTTTAAAACAAATGTTGGCTTGTTCCTCATTCTAAACAATTAATCTGCAACGACAATGATACTGGTACCACACAAATAAATTTCTGCTGGGGATCCAATTCGGTTAAAGCGTTCGCCTTGCATGCGGAAGGTCCCAGGTTCGGGCATTGCCAAAATAACTACCGACCTATAAAAGGACCGTGCAGCAAAAAAATCCGACTAATAATACCCCGTCTAGAGGGAGTGCACGTTAAATATGCTCCAAAGTCCCGACGCTGCGTACGATGCGCCCTAACGGTTGCGATAAGTGCCGACTCAGGTGACGGCTCAATACCTGACTGTGGTTCTAAATTACGACGCCCGTCGCAAATAGTCCTCGTGCAGCTCTAGTGCGACGATATTTCAAACTAAACAAAACGAATATGCTATTTAAAGTAAAGATAGTTTCAGTTTTTAACCATTTAAAAAGTACTAGACTGCAACCAACAAATATTTCAATAGTTTTTTTTAATTTCCTATGTGACGAAATAGCTCAGTTGGGAGAGCGTCGCGTTGCCTTTATAGGTTAGTTTGAAGTATCGTCGCACTAAAGCTACACGAGGGCAATTAGAGATGGGCGTCGTAGTTTAGAACCACAGGATTGCCGTTATACAGGTTTGAACCAGGATTAAAAAGTTTATAATTCTTCTGTTGTATTTTGGTGATCGGGGGTTCGATTTGTCTGCTTAACAAAGCTTCTGTGTTGATATTGAAATTTTTTCATATAGTCTGTCTGTCACTTCTTAGCATCTCAAATATTTTAATTGTGAAATAGTCCACGGTAGAGAACCTAAAATAGGCAGGGTTGGCAATCCCATGATATTTGGTGAGCATAAGAGATTGATGGGTTAGTTTTGTTAGAAGTTAGTTCGTTTTGATGGAAATGATATGTCACACTAAAACCACAAATTAGTTATTTTTGAAAGGGGGATCATGGTTAGTTGCTGATAGCCGTCATCAATAGCACATGCATTTCTCTTCTATATTAACTTGATCGTCAATAGATTTGAATATGTACTATGTATCTATTCAATACCACCTCAAAATATTACGTGCGATTAATATATCTTTTTTTGTAAATAGTATCTACTATTCTATGCTAGGAAGCAAGAAAACTCAACACAGTCGTTCTTCCCCAAACCACTCTTAAACTCAATGGCCAAAGCAAAATTTAACAGCAGAAGTGCTAAAATTAAACACCAAATCTGCGAATTAAACACCAATAGGGTAACTGCGACCACCCTAACTAGATTAAGGACAGGCCACTTCAAGGGGATGAAAATCCAAAAAGATGGAACTAGAAAATACTCCAGCTGCAGAAACTGACCCGACTCGGAACTGGATCCAAAACATCTTTTATCTTGTCCAGCCATCCTGGCAAAGTTGCAGCAAATCACCAACTCGCCCTACGAAGACCTTTATGAGGACCACTGCCTACAGATCGCTGAAGCAGTCTATGAGACCTTTGGTCCCATATAATCTTTATCCATGGACACGACATCATCATTCTATACTAGCCAGTATGGTCCCTATGATCCTTGAGGGTTTTTTTTGTAAAAAGAACAGACCTTTAACAGGAAAAGAGCTGTCTTTACCAAATTATAGCTATAAAAAATAACTATATTCTCCCAAGCCCTCTTTTTTTTCTCCTAAGAACCCTATGGATTGAGTTTCCCCTGCTCTGTTTCTTAGCGGCAATAAACATACCCTATCAAAGAAAAACCACTTTTACAGAAACCACAAACAACATCTACAAATTCGATAATCTATTATGTGTGTAATATTTAAAGTGATGCCTAAAATTAAAATGTTATTTAAAATCACAAGAAAAAATTCATAAATATGATATGTATATCTATAATAATAAAAGAAAGAGTCTGTCTGTCTGTGTGTCTGTTATCGGATCGTAAAAGACCTACATATACTGCCCTCAGAAATTCGAAATTTTTAAGATAGATTCCCTTTAATACTAACGTGTGCACCTGAGGCTTAGTTTTTTCATATTTGTTCCATTTTTAGAGAAAATTCGAATTATCTGAAAAAAAATACACCACTTTCGCTCAAATCCGATCATTTTTTCTCTTTCCTGATGCCATCGGCTGAAAAATTTAAATAAAACTTTTAACGAAAACATTTAAAATTCAAAATGTTTATTTTATTCTTTTGCCATTACTTTCAGAAACTAAATTCATTATTTGAAAAATAATTGACACGTTTCAAGTGACGTAATTCCGCCAGTCTTCATTCCCGGATTTTATTGTGGGTTTATTTGATGATTTTTTCATTGATTTTTCTGTTGACTGCATGTATGCATATTTAAGCAATAAATGTATAGTTAAGCTATTACTGAACTATGATGGTTAATAAAGGCCATCGCACTAGAGCTATTAGTGTGTTATGTCTTTATTTTTTCGCCAAATACGTTGCCAAACTCGCCAAATTATTAACTAAAATTCGTCAAATAGGCATTTTTTTTATGAATAATTTATAAGCTGGTCGGTTGTTCGAAGGTCATTGTGTTTGAGCTGTATAATGGGTGTGGGGCTATCTATTTTCTCGCCAAATTATTTCCCAAAACGGAGCCAAATGAGCTAAAAGGTTTTATGTATTTATGAGGGAATTGTGATGGCATTTATGAGTGCATTTTACAGCGTATTTTTCATTTTGGAATTTTAAGGCAATGAAACGGGATTTTATAATTTATAACGAGCGGAAACAATAAGTTTATGATCCTATAACAGGTTATATGGTACACATATTTGGAATCTATTTGATATTTTTTTATTCCGTGCGAAGAACGGGTATAAATTTGCTAGTTAATAAATAAAATTATGCAATCCTTTGGCAACACTTTTGTTTTATTAAGTTCAATGGAGAAGAGCCATTTTGTAAGTATTTTTTAGTCGGGAATTTAAATGTTGCTTTGAAAAATTTTGTGAGACTTCGAATATTTACGATAGGAATAGGACACTTTTTTGCTAGTGGCTAATATGATGGTCTTCTGACAGACAAGCGGATGGTATTAGACATTTTAATTAAAGTTTTTAAACTAATTTTCAAGGATTAAAATATAATTATTTCTAACATGTTCTAAAACCCAATATACAATCTTCAAAAAAGTCTTCTAAAAAAAGATCATTATATGCAGTTAGTAAAATGTAAAACTATCCGTAAATTTTCCTACTCTACTTTCTTAATATGGTAAGCAATGGGTGAAAAGAAACAGAAAAACATAAACAGTAAAAATGAATGTAAAAGCGAAATACAATTGCACAAAATATATTTATTTCCATTAAAAAGTTACATATTCCATACAAAAACTGTCAATTAGATCAGAATAAACTGCGAAAATGCACAATTGATGATGAATACACAAGAAATAAATATAGTAATACAATTACTTAAACTGTGATTACTTTAGGTTGTTGCAAAGTTATGACTTGTAAAGTGCTTAACTAAGATATTACTTTAGTAATGGAAGCAATTTAATGCAAGACATTTGAATAGAAATATTAAATCAAAATAAATTTTTAACGATTTCTGATATTACTCCACTGCGATAGTTTCAACTAGAAACAACTTAATAACAAATAATGATATTGTAAATATACTTAGACTCATTTAAAGTAATGACTTAATTAACGTATTACTTCA
>JAFNEN010004080.1:0-13723 GCA_019343175.1 Oedothorax gibbosus
CCCTCGCTACAAAAAAAAAACAATTTGAATTACGATTGATTAGATTTTTTTTCATAAGTTTTTTATATTGCAATTTCTATGTAAAAAAATTATAACGAATAATTCCTATTATTATTTGTTTCGAATTTTGTAATTATAATTTAAAAACACACTATTTAAAAAACTAAAATTAAAAACTCAACACCTATTTTTTAAAACTCAAATATTAACAAAATGAAAGCTGAAGAGAGCGGTTTCATCTCACGATTTGAATTCTGAAATCATATTGCCAAAATCTGTAAGCAAAACTTAATAAAATTTAAATTACTGTATTTTATTCTATCTTATAACCCAACGGAGAAAAATATTAGTAACATCCCACAAAACAGCAATTTCAATAGAAAAAAACACCTTAAAAATTCTAAAATTCAAAATAGAATAACTTTGAACGACGATTTACTTAAAAGAATTTTTAATTTCAAAAAATCACCTGTGTACGTGTAGCGGATTGTGCGAGCATGCAAAATAAACGTTGCAAACATGCATGTTCGAGAGGAAAAATAAGAGCTACGACGACACGAGAGAAGAGAGGTAAAAAGGTAGCTCCTTACCTTGATTGGACGTCCATCGGAGTGGCAGAGATCGACTTGACACTGGTGCGGCCATATTGATTACCCGACCAAAACCCAACATCCGGGCTACCGGGCATGCCTCTAATTAAGGACTCCCGCGCTTACCCGAGTCGCTTTTTTTTATATCACATCTCTGCGACCACAATTAAAGAGCTTAGTGGAAAACGTACAAACATTAAGTAACAAAATTTGAAAACGAGAAAATGAGCTTTAAAGTTCTTCGTTTGCACTTAAATCCACTAAAGCGGTTCTTGCACAGGGGTTGCCTACAAGGGGGGGTCAACGACGCAGACTGCGTCGTTGAAATTTTAGGGGGGGTTGAATTTTTTTATAAAAATTATTAAGAAACTGCCAATCTTGAAAAACTAACTCTTATTCTTACTAATTATCTGCCCCCCCCCCCCCCCCCGGTCGCAACACCGTGGGGGGGGGGGGGGGGGGGGGGGCTCAGAACACTTGTACTCTGGCGAATTTTTAATTTGGTTTAAAATAAAACACAAAGTGGCAAGAAAATCAAAAGCGGCTCCAATTTTTGTATATTTTTTTTTGCCTTCAAAGAATATGAATGGGTAACCATAATTCGAAGCAACACCAGGAAAAAAAAGGAGTTACAAATTATGTTCGATGGCGTCTCCCATACCAGACGAAGATTTCTGACAATTATTTCCAATAAACAATCCGATCACTGTAACTAAGTTTAAACACTCATAAATCTCACGCAGTTTATAAAACATTTCGGTGAATTGATGACGTCTGCCAATGGTATCAATGAGATATTCCCCCCCATATTTTGCAGCTGGCTCATAAATCTTTCGAACTTTTTTTAAAACAGTTTACGAATTAATGACCTTCAGATAATATTTCTGACTTTTTCCCGCCAAATTAGACTCGAAGCCACAATAACTAAATGATTGCTTTAAATCAGTAGGAAATACTTGTCGTCTTGTGTCAAATGTGTGGGTCTGGGATGATTGAATATAATTAAATAGTTCAATTCCTAGTTTCACGGTAAGAATTTTGTTATGTTTAACTTAATTTTTTAAGTGAAACTACTCTGTAAACATTATAAAATAATTCTGATTTGTTTGATAATGTCAAATGTGTTGTATTAGATAAAAAGCTATACCAAGATAAACTTTTTTTACATTAAGAATTGAGGGAATGAATTGGAAGCCGTTTTGATTGGATCACGTGTCGGGGCTATTTTTATTGATTTAAAAAAAATAATATAATTACAATTTACATAAATTTTGAACAGAATTTGACCAATTAATTAGATTCCGATAGCTTTTGCTGTAAAAAAAAACACCTTTTTAAAGGAAAATTAAAAATAGCTTGTAATTCCGTATTATAAAAGATATTTCCAAGAAAAGGTGCTTCCCTTTTTCGATTAGGGGCAACTCTGCTTTGACCTATCAGTAGAAAAATATTTAAGAAGAAAGTCAGTACTAGGGTTTTATTTCTTGGGACAAAAGTTACGGTCCGGATTTAAAGATTTGCCGCTTGTAGGCTATACGATTGATTTGCCGCCCCTGCCACAATATTCTCCCCCTTCGGGGAAAGGTAGCTGGTTAGCTGCAAAATAGGGTGGTATGTGTTGTTTAAAATAGATACACATATTAGAATCATCTATGTACCTTTACACGCTAAATCGAAAGCGAAATAGGCGATTTTTTAAAAAAACTGTTCGGACTATTTTTCTTTCAACTTCGAAATCCGGGAGGAGAGGTGCAATTGCCCTCGCAGCTACCATGTTTGATACGAAATATTTAGTTTATATATATACATTTACGGTTTATGCATTAATGTAAATTATTTGTTTTTCTTTTCTTAAAAATATTCGTATCTTTATAATAATTTTTATTTGCCGAATGCTAATTTAATTTGGTCGTGAAATTTGCCGCCCAAAAAAATTCGCCGCTCTAGGCTACAGCCTACTTAGCCTATTTAGAAATCCGGCCCTGAGTAACCCCATTTGATGGTACTTAAAATTTATTTTACTATAAGGTTTCCTATATACACCGTAAAGATGTAGTTAGAGGCTACTTTGGTTAGGTACTCCATTAGCCCATATAAATAAAAAAAAATCCTCACCGTTTTTCTTTTGGGGGGGGGGGGGGTAATAAATTTCTAGGGGGGTGCGTCGTTAGCTCTGGGGGGATCGGCACCTCTGTTCTTGCAAACAGTAAAATTATACTTAACTTCAAGTTCATGAAAAGGGGAAATTGGTTATCATTAAAGGATGGTATAATAGCTTCATTGACGCAAAAAATCCCGATTGTTCAAAAATGTCACTTAGCACGTTCTTCCACTAAGCTCTTCAATTAACAAATTTAAAGGTTGCGTAGGGACGGGGACGTTATTGAGGTTATTGTAATGACACGTGTTAACTGTTAGTAAACAGTAGCGATGAGTTAAAATTTGAGGGGGAAATTAAGGGGGGAAAAATTTACAAATAAGTTTTTAAATTACTAATTGGGTACAATTATTTTTTGTAAAAGGCAGATTGGTTTTGGTCTTAGATCAGGTATTAAATTTCGAATCAAAGACTTCGAATAAAAGTGGCATCAAAAAATACTTTTTATATTAAAATGATGATCATACCAAATAGCAATTTGATTAACGATTGTTAAGTGATTCTTTGCATTGAAACGCATGTGCTGTCTTTGTTAAATAGTCCAGAGGTGATATTCATTTGATTTGATGCTCATGATCAATTTTAGATACCAGTTAGCATAGGCGCCGACTTTTGGCTTTGACCATGGGGTCTGAATTAGTAAATTAGAAGTTGATATATTCAAAACTCTCTGGATGGGCAGTCAAATGGAATTTCTCCACTTTGTAAATACAGTATATAGATGTATACAATCGGCGAATCTGAACTACGAATAAAAGTGGCAGACAACAAAAAATCTGCAACAAGTTTTTTTTTTTATTACCGAGACACATCTTAGTGATTTTGCAGATTCAAACAAAAAATATGAGTAAAAATTGTAAAATTCGCTATATTTTGTTTGTTTTATCAAAAATGGAGTTATTTGGCTTTTTCATCTTTTTTTAACACAAAGTTCATTTAGTTTAGAGATAAAACACAATTTTAATATTTTACGTAATAAACTAAATTTTAATTTTTGAACCAATTTGCCGCTCCTTCAAACAGACCTCTCTGGGCTTCAGCCTATTTATTAATAAGTAGCTGCCCTTCACATTATTAGCAAAGCAAAACTTCTTAGTAGTTAGCCAATTTACATTTTTGAAACGTATTTGTATGTTTTGCGTTGCCCTGGCTTGAGTTTGCTGGCACTAATTGTGAGTTTGTCGTTAACTTTCTGTAACATATGCGGTCGTCGTTTGTCAAACTTCAAAGTTATGTTTATGTTTTCATGTAATTTTTTATTTATACTCTACCATATTAAGGTTATCGTTGCGTTACAGTTATTATGATTATGACGCAAGGTGGCACTGCGAGCGCTGCATGATTTGGCGATTTGGCGATTGTAAAAAAGAGATAAAATTATATACTTAGCACACTGAAATTCCCCCTACGTTTGACTGACAGGTGGAGGCGGAGTCTCAGAAAAAAACTTCGTGGCACTGTGCCAAACGAGGTTGAAACGAAACTTTTTTTTATGTTTGTTCGGGATATCGCTCGCTCCATTGAGCTGTAATGGGATTTTTAGCCTACTTTTCTTTTTTTAATTTGAAAGAATTAAAAAAAATGAAAAAGTAGGTATTGAGATGCGGTCGATGTCCGTCTGTCTGTCTGCCTGTACGTATGTCTGTCTGTCCGTCCGTCTGTCTGTCCGTACCCCCTTCCAAAATCGGTTCTATCCATCGGATCTTAAAAATTCTTTTTTGTTAGAAAGCTATGACCTCAGATACCCAAACTTTCATACTTTTTGTCCGTCTGTCTGTACGTCCGGACGGACATAAATCTATTATCTTTCGGCGAATTTCCCATTGAATTAACATTGAAATTCAATTTTGAGTCATTTAAATCACTGTTGCCAAATCAACAATGGCATGAGAAACTTTATTTATTTAAACATATTTGAAGCACAATAATATTTTCATGAATCAGTTTGGAATGACGTCATAAAATGTAGCACAATTTGATTCTTTGATTGTTCATTAATTATCTACCAAGAAAGCGGCAAGGCATACTTTTGCATACAATTATGCTTAGTTTTAATTTACATTTCTTATTTTCTTAATGCAGTTTGGAGTAGTTTCATTACTTTTGTTATTAATAAATATTTAATTATTCTTCGCGAACTACAAATAAATCGCAAGCAGACGAATAAATAATATTTAATTAATTTGCGAAAGAATATTAAGGTAAATTGTTGATTTCGGCTTTTAGAAGTTTAAATTATAGCTGGATGCTGTGTTTCGATTTTTTTTCTAATGTGTATAAATTTAGTGTAGAAACGAATAGCATCCAGCTATTTAGTTGATGATATTTACTGTTATGAACCTAGTTTTTTCCCGATTAGAACTTCAGTAAGTATTTAAGTAACAGGAAAATAGGCTATTTTAGTTCTTTAAGAACTTCTTGTTTCTTGCCATGGCATCAAATGGAGGGCTCAGAATACAAGTGAACCAATTCCATAAAATGCTTGTTTGTGCTAATAGACGTTTAAAGATAAAAAATGAAAACATTTTTAGCCTACTTTTCTTTTTTAATTCGGAAGAATTAAAAAAATGAAAAAGTAGGTATTGACATGCGGCAGATGTCCGTCTGTCTGTCCGTACCCCCCTTCCAAAATCGGTTCTATCCATCGGATCTTAAAAAATTCTTTTTTGTTGGAAAGCTATGACCTCAGATACCCAACTTTCATACTTTTTGTCCGTCTGTCTGTACGTCCGGACGGACATAAATCTATCTTTCGGCGAATTTCCCATTGAATTAGTTACTTGTTTTGGAGGGTACTGATACCGAGGATGTTTATGAAACTCTAAATTTGGTACTGATGATATAATGGCCGATTGAATTTTGGCATTGGCGGCTTTTGGTGAAGTTGAAAATATAACGTAAGGTAGGTATTTGACATCCAGTTGTATGGATTAGGGTTAGTTTGAATATCGTCTCACTAGAGCTATACACGGACGTCTTAATTTATTACCACAGTCAGGTGACGAGCCGACACACCTGAGTAGGCACCCAATGCAACTTTTGAGGACGACATCGTACGTAGCGTAGGGACTTTGAAAAATATTTAACGTGCACTCCCACCACACGGGGTATAATGCGGGACACAGGACATTTTTGACTGCATGGGCCGTTTATAGGTCGGATGCACGGGTGTACCCTTAATAATGGTGACTGTTTCTTTTTATGTAAACATTTGTTTCATACCAATTGATCCCTTCTCCACTGATCAGCACTCCATCGGTATATTATAATTTCCTCCCATTCTACTATCAACATTAATTTTGAAAAATAAATCCGATTGTACACAGGCCCTTCTTGAAGTAAGAGGGCTTTCCCATGCCCTGTTTAAATTGCCAGAATAGCTGTGATATAATGGCCAGTATCTATTTGCCCTCCTATACCCGAAAATACCCAAAATGTGATGACCATTAAACAACATATTCGACGACTCGACACAGCTGGGGAGCCAAGTCGGTAAAGGTGTTCGCCTTACATGCAATAGGTCCCAGATTCGAATCTATGCATCGTCAAAATAACTGCTGACCTATAAACGGCTCATGCATCCAAAAAAGTCATGTTTCCCGCATTATACCCCGTGTGGTAGGAGTACACGTTAAAATTTTTTTTCAAAGTCCTAACGCTACGCACGATGTCGTCCTTTAAAGTTGCATTGGGTGCCTACTCAGGTGACGGCTCATCACCTGACTGTGGTTCTAAATTAAGACCTCCGTGGCCAATAGCTCTCGTGTATAGCTCTAGCGAGACGATAATTCAAACTGACCCTAACCCATACAACTGGATGCAAATAGCTACCATAAGTTAAATATTCAACTTTGCCAAAAGCCACCAATGCCAAAATTCAATCGGCCATTATATCATCAGTACCAAATTTCCAGTTTCATAAATATAAAATACATACGCTATACGTAGAGAGAATTGGCATTTCTTCGAAGTATTTATTATATCTAGAATAATTATCGCCTTTACTGTCATGAGCCATTGTAAAAATTTCTTCATTTTTTACCATTTGTAAACATTAGTTAAATTAAATTCGGTAACAAAAAAATCAAAAGATTTAAATTCTATAAAATTCTATTAGAAACAATCACCGTTATTAAGGGTACACCCGTGCAACGCCGGGTATTTAAAGCTAGTTATTTATAAATACATGTTCTTCATTATTGGGATACTAACTATTTTTTAAAAAAAAAATTATATCAAATCATATACAGTCGAACCTGTAATCTCGAAACTCTTAATCGAGCTTCTTCAAAGCTTTAAAAAAAATAACGAAAATCAATACATTTACAAACTAAATTGTTATGTATATTTTCCAAAGTTAATCCCGAGAATGTCACCTTCTATACCTCTTTACGTCAAATTTTTGGAATTGTCAATTGGCAAACCGCAATTTGTTAATTTCATAGCCAGCTATTGTATGTGATCATTCTAGAAAGTGTTGAAGGGCTTTCTTGCTTAGATATGTTTATGAAGGTGCTGTTTGTTTGATACAAAAATACGACGCCAGTCTCCAATAGTCCTCGTGTAGTTGTAGTGTGACGATAATTCAAACTACACTTCACTAAACATGAACTTGAAATTTACAATGATTAGTCTTGATATGTTTATGAAGGTGCTATTTGTTATTATGATCTTTTGCTTTTATAGCATCGATTATATAATCTGGTTCCCGTATCAGTAATTTCCTTGCCCGTGTCAAAGTCCAGACAAAAATGTCCGACGAATAACACCACTTGAAGAGGGAGTGCACGTTAAAATATGCTCCAAAGTCTCAACGCTGCGTACGATGTCACCCTTAACGGTTGCGTTGGGTCCCTACTTAACCACCTTCCTAAGTTACCCCGTCATAATAACATCCCCCAGCAAAGTCTTATCTTATAACGCAATAAATTCTCCCCCATCTCGGGCATGTCCGGAAATCACCATGAGAAGGGGTAGGGGAAAAAGTTTTGTAGGGGGAACCATCTTACTTGGTTGCCAGAAAAATGTTGGCGTATTTTGGTTGAATGTCGTAGGCGTGATGGCGTGATCCTTATTTTTAATTTCGGAGCTCAAGATATTGAATACAGGTGTCTTTTAATTCGAATATCTGCTATTGTATTTCAACAGATAAATTGTCTCCTTAAAATTGAATTGTTTTGGCAGTCGAATAAAATAATATATATTAGATTAAAAAGAAATATATTAATCGTATTGTACTAGTAATTAATATTATTTATTCAGTATTTATACACAAACTATAGATGGCAGCACTAACTGGATTTAAATATCTAAATATTTTTTTTTTGTTTTAATTATAACTAATTAATATCTTTAAAATTATACTTATTAATTATTTTGTTCGCAAAATAACTTTCTTCTGTATTTTTTGGTAAGTTTTCGTGAGTACAAGTCGTATACTTTATTGAAGATCTGGGGCCAAAGTTTCCCCATTGGAATTGTATAGGACCTGTTACGCTACGAGACCCTTAACAGTAACGCAAAAAAGTTCCAATGCTCGTTTGTTCCATTCGCTTGATTTATTGAGAAAGCAAACGGAAATGTTAAACGATTAACAGGGTTCTCGAAAAAACATTGTTCGAATGTGCAGTATATTGTTAGTTGTTTCGTTTACTAAAACATTTCGATAATAGTGGGTTTTTTTTTTTACAACTCTTATTCTGAATGCCCCTGTAAAAGTTGTTTTATTTTTTAGGTACTACTTAACACCCAGAAGCCAGCTTTCATTTATAATGCGTTTTTAGCGTTTTCTAAGGATAGTTTACAATGCAAGCATGAGTTGGTTTTATCATAATAGTTCATAGACTATAAGGGAAATACCATCTTAATCCTAGAATTACAAACCGGGGTAGATATTTCCCCAGCTAAACTTTGAATATCGTGTCTAATTTGGTCAGTGACATTATCGACTACTATTTAAATCGATTTTTTACAAACTGAACTTAAAATTGCACCACAAAATTATCTTGAGTTCTCAAAATTCCCTAAAAATTATCTTCTCTTTCGCTTGAAAAAGTGAAAAATAAAATAAACATATAATTAAAAAATCAATTTGCTGCTTTCAGAACGATTTTACAAGCAAATAAATATTTGTTTTACCCCGGTTTATAGTCTAAAGGTTAATAAAAGTTTGTATTTCTAGGCGTTAAACGTTAAATTCTGATAAATTAACAATTTGAATCTCAGCAATTTTTGATCATCGCCCTTCATATTTTTCTTGAATAGCTGTTTTGTGAATTAACCTCACACTAAAAACTTCACAGTCAGACTTCACTGCAAACAGAAAAACCAAAAACAGTACAGTAACGTTAAGCCAGTCATATTACAAGCAGAAGGACTGCACCTGTAAAGATTCAGTGCGAACCAAAATGGTTACAGAATGGACTAGGAACGCGATAAACGTGAACCCCTATTTACCAGGAGTCTTTTATTTGTATAAAAATATGTTTAAATATCCGTTTTAAAAAATGTTTACCACAAATGACGAAACCACCTGCTTAAATGAAACGAATCAACATCTTTAGCTCATCACCTTTTTTTTTATTTCTTTCCCATGAGCAGAGGGTTAAATTTCATCTAGCAAAAAAAATATGACAGATGAATTCAAAGTGAAAGGCTACACTTAAAGCGTTACTAATGCTAAAATTATTGTTATAACGTCCCGCTAAATCATATTTAGTCATTGACTTAATTTCGTTTCAATCTTTCGACAAATCGAATAAAAAAGGGTGTGAAAACCACAAACGTCCTTCATGGATGCCAATTGGAAGACCTCAATTTGCATTCAGCATATGAATCGTTTAATTATATTTTGCTACTGTATAACTTTTAGATATAACTTTGTCAAAGGCAATCTGAATAATGTCTAGTATGTTCGATTGCTGTAATTAGATCATTGGTTTGTATGCTATTAAATGTCTTTAAACATGGCGATTGTTCTATTGCACATTTTATTTTATATTCTAATAGATTTTATTTTAAGGAGTGTTCGAAAGTACATGGAAATAAATTAAACATCCTCATTATCTATTTAAATTTTAAGGAAGAGTGGGGGGATCGTTTTTACTTATTTATTTGATTTCGGTATATCGTTATTACGCATGTATATTCCATAAAAGTCGTGAAGTAAGTAGAGAAATACCTATGTAGACATAATTATTTTTATAAATTTAAATTATTTAATTAAAATGTAAAAATTCGTTTTTTGTCGATTTTTGTGCTTTAAAAATAAATCTATATTGATTTTTTTATAGCCCCCATAATAAACTTAATAAAGTTAACGGTTGTAAATTTGTTCAATATTTTAATTGATTGTCAATTATAAAAAAGGTTTATAAATTGATACCTTTTCCCCTTGAATCCCTATTAAAATTAGTCGGATAAAAGTCGGCCCACCTATTAAAAATTCAATCGGAGATTTACGGTAAAGGCCAAATTATACTCTTTATTTTAAATAATAAGTGACACATTTATGCCATGTTTGCTAAATTTATAATTTACTAGCAAATAAATACCCGTTCTTCGCCTGGACTAAAAAAAAAGTTGTATAGTCGATCAAGTATATATGTACAGCTGGGGAAAAAAAAAACGATCCACCCTTCGTTTTTCGGCTGCTATTGACCAAGGAATTTTGTGAAAGGTGTCATTTTTCAGGAAATAGCGTAAGGAATTCAGTACTGGCAACCAAAATTGTGTAAGGGGTCGTCTACATATTAAAATGAGTACCAACTTTGAAATTCCAATGGCAACACCCAATTTTTTTTATATAAAAATGTTTTATCATCTTCAAAATACCCCAGATCCAAAAAAAAAATTATTAATTTGCATTATTTTGTTGAGATATAAGCATTCGAAGTTGAAGGCCCATAATGTTAAAAAAGTTTCACAAACTTTTATTTACCTCCACAAATAAAATGAATTAAACCAACAATTTTTTTTTCATTATATACTTCATAATCTTCCAAAAAAAAATCACACAAGTTTTTTCATCAATTTTTAATTATTATTATTTTTTTATTTAAATTTAAATAAGAAAAAATAAATTATGAATAGCAACCCCAAATTTTTGTTACATAAATCGATAAAGTAGATCAAGTAGAACCAAAATCCCGAATTTTTTAATTCAAAAACAATTTATTTGCCGAGTTATTGTAAAATACTGAAAAAAAAACGAATTTTAGGGACCGTGTAAAAAATTACTTAGCAAATTGGATCCTAATTTGCATTATCGTTTGGTGGTTCAAAAGCGTTTTTGGTAAATGTTTATTCAAATTATTGATGTCTGTCAAATGTCTAAAAATCTTTTCTTGTTTCAAGTGCATACAATGTATTTTTGTTTGTATAATTAACATTAAATTATATCGATTACTATGTTTTTTGATGTATGTTATTTCCAATATTATTTTTAATTATTTTATTATAAAATTTCCAATAATATGTTATTTCCTCGATTTTTTTTAATTATTAGAGATTACTTATTTATTTAGTTATTTAGTCAGTTTAGTTATTTAGTCAGTTAGTCAGTCCGTTAGTTAGTCAGTCAGTCGGTTAGTTAGTTAGTCAGTCGGTTAGTTAGTCGGTCAGTTAATTAGTCAGTCCGTTAGTTAGTCAGTCCGTAAGTTAGTCAGTCCGTAAGTTAGTCAGTCCGTAAGTTAGTCAGTCAGTAAGTTAGTTAGTCAGCAAGTTAGTCAGTCAGTCAGTTAGTCAGTCAGTAAGTTAGTCAGTCAGTTAGTTAGTCAGTCAGTTAGTCCGTTAGTTAGCCAGTCAATTAGTTAGTCAGTGAGTCAGTCAGTTCACTGACTAACTAATTGAAAGTCAGTTAGACTAAGTTAGTCAGTCTGGACTAACTAAAGGAGTGACTAACTAACGGAGTGATTAATTGACTGACTGACTAACTAACTGACTGACTGACTTACTAACTAACAGACTGACTAACTGACTAACTAACTGACTGACTAACGGACTAACTAACGACGGACCGACTGACTGACTAACTAACTGACTGATTAACTAACTGACTAATTAATTGACTGATTAACTACTGATTAACTGACTGATTAACTAACTGACTGATTAAATTTCTAACTGACTGACTGACTGAATAACTTACTGACTGACTAACTTACTGACTGACTGACTGACTAACTGACTGACTAACTAACTGACTAACTAACTGATTAAATAACTGACTAAATAACTAAATAAATAATAATCTCTAATATTTAAAAAAAATCGAGAAATGGACAAAAATCTGTTTTCGGGATTTAGACCCAATCGGGATTTTGACTCATTCGGGATTTCGGCTTGTCGGAATTTTGGTTTGTCGGGATTTCGGCTGTCGGGATATGTCCCAGACCCAGTTTGCCGAATTTTAAACCAACCTTTTGTAACAATATGAATGAAAACAAAATTTGCATAAAATGTAAAACATAAATGTAATAATTATGTTTGTCTTCTGATTGTAACTAATCGCATTTGAAAATCTGTTCGTTATAAATAATCGTATATGTGACTTAATTTAAAATTAAAACTTTTTCTCGTCTACCCTTTATTTTATTTCTGAATTTTAAAATCCAAAATTAAAATAAAAAGGTAAAAACATAAAAAAAATCACAATATTAGGGAAGAAGGTTTAATTCTAGCATCTTTTGGCGAGATTATGGTAACCCTTTTGCTATATTGTCGTTTCGAAAAAACACCCTAAATATTACCTTTATCAATTTGGAGATTTCCCCCAAACGAATTGAAAATTAATGCTTTAATATCTCAGCAAATAATGCAAAATGAATAATTCTTTTTTATACCCGGGGTATTTTGAAGTTGCTGAATATTTTTATGTAAAAAAAATTGGGTGTTGCCATTGGAATTTTCAAAGTTTTGGTACTCATTTTAGTATGTAGACGACCCCTTATACAATTTTGGTTGCCAGTTCTTAATTCCTTACGCTATTTCCTGAAAAATGACACCTTGCACAAAATTCCTTGACTAATAGCAACCGAAATATGAAGGGTGGATCTTTTTTTTTTCCCCAGCTGTACCATTTTCATCCATTCTAGTATAATAAACTTATGTTATTGTTCCCGCTCATTATAAAGTATAAAACTCTGTTACTTATATTACCTTTAAAATCGAAAATAAAAATACCCTATAAAATGCACGCATAAAAATCATCATAATTTCCTTCATAAACATAAAAAACCTTTTAGCTCATTTGGTGCGTTTTTGGTAAGAATTTGGCGAGAAAAGAGATATAGCTTACAAACACAATTATTATACAGCTGTAGCACAATAACCTTCGAACAACAAACCAGCCTTATAAATTAAAAAAAAAACATTTTGCTCATTTGGCGCGTTTAGATAAGAATTTGGCAACGTATTCAGCAAAAAATAAAAACGTAAAACCCTAATATGTAGCTCTAGTACGATGACCTTTAACAAACCTCATAGTTATAATTCACGGAAAAAGCTTAAATATACATAGTTGCAATCAACAGAACCATCAATGAAGAAATCATCACCTAAACCCACAATAAAAGGCCGTCCGTGGCCGAGTGGTTAGGGCATCAGCCTAGAGATTCAACCTTCTCAGGAGTGCGGGGTTCGAATCCCACCTACTTGCCAGTCATCCTATAAATCGGATCCGTGCTGGAAATAGTAGAAAATCCTCATCACGGATGGGCCCGAGTACACCGGGACAGACGTACTCGTAAAATCTGTGGAGTCCAAAGTCCCGACGGCGTTTTGCGTACGATGTCGCTCGAAGTTCCGTTGGGTGCCCGCCCAGGTGTCGACCTCGTCACTTGACCAGGGTTCTAAAATACGAGGCGTTATTGGCTGTGTTGAAGCTCCTAAAGGAGGCTAGAAATAGGCAGCCGGAAAAGATTACCTACCCGTACCCACAATAAAATCCTGGAATGAAGACTGAACAGAATACGTC
>JAFNEN010004088.1:0-15922 GCA_019343175.1 Oedothorax gibbosus
TAGGAATTTATTAATTTTTAAGAAAATTTTTGTTGCATTTATCCTTAAAATGATTGGAAAGTTTTGAAATATGTAGGCGACGTTATTCCAGTTTGGTTATTTAATTTATTTGAAAGTATTTCATGGTTAAAACGTTTTTCAATTTATTTAACTAACCCTCATACTATGTAGAATGACCAGACGCACTGCATTTCGCAGTGTAGTTTAGTTTGTTATTTATGCAAAGCTATAAAAAAATTTGTAAATACTCTCCGTTTTATGTGTTAATAGTTTTATCAAAGAAAAACAACGTAAATTAAATATGAATTGTGAAAATTTAATGATGATTTTATAGTTGAAAAGTTAATCACTGATGCAAACCTGGTCAGGCTAGTACTGAGTAACAAAGGCAGGGAGTATCGTCTCACCTCGTCCACCATGGTGTTATGGTAGAAGGTGGTGTTGTACTCCCAGGCGCTGCACTTGACCGGGTCTCGACTCGTGTTCATGGACAGGGACCCGTTGTCCACGGACGTGGCGTACATGGTGCAGTGGCTGATCTTGCCGCCCGCCCGATTGCGCACGACAGGCAGACTGGCGTTCCTCCACTGCTCCACGGAGATGTTCGCCTGCACGATCTGAGCATAAAATGTATTGGAAAATTTGCAAATGAGTTTAATATATACAGTCAAACCTTGTAGAATCGAAACTCAAAGGTACTTACAAATTTGCTCGTCTTAACGGCAAATGCGATTAAAACCAAAAGGCCTCTGTGTTAATCCAATAGAAAAAAACAATTTTCTAAAACACATTGCTCGAGCTGTCTTGACTATTTTTACAAACGGTTTTTTACATGATAAATGCAGCTGATTAACGGGTGTCTATAATACCACTTTTTGAAATTGGTTCAAATATTTTGCGAAAAATTTTTAAATAATATTCGAACCAAAATTTCCAAAAGTAATGCCAAATTGTAACTTAACCACGTGCTCCGTTTGTTTTGTAGTATTTTAAGGAAGGGGTTTAACACCGGTGGATGGTATAAGGCAACCCAGAAAAGCAACTGAGGGTTTTCCTAAATTGCATTTAGCTGGGTTCAGCTTTAAACTATGTTGTCTAAGACTTGCTTAAGATGATCCTAATGCTCGCTTTCGTTGGACGAAGCAATGAGAATATCATCCAGATATGGGACGCAAAAATCCAGGCCGCTTAACACTTGATGCATATAGCGCTCGCATGTTTGCCCGGCGTTCCGAAGTCCAAAAGGAGTGAAAACAAACTAGAATAATCCGAACGGAGTTATTACGGCCGTCTTTTCAATGTTCTCAGGATTAACTGGGTTTTGGTGATACGTGCGGGCTAAGTCTAGAGTTGAAAACACCGTTTTCCCATGGAAAATGTGGGTGCAGTCGTGAATATGGGGGATGGGATAACGGTCTGGAATAGTTATAGCGTTTAAACGGCGGTAGTCACCACAAGGGCGCCATCCGCTGTTTGGCTTCTTCACCATGTGCAGTGGGCTTGCCCAAGCACTTTTAGAAGGGCGTATGATACCTTGGGCCATAAGGAATTCAAACTCTTGACGAGCAACTTCAAAAAGCTCAGGTGAGAGACGGCGCGCCTTTGAAAAAACTGGAGAGCCCTAAGTCTCAATGTAGTGGAGCACTTTGGTATTCGGTCGCCCGTTTGGGATGTGCGAAGGGTTAGTGAGATCAGGAAACAAACATTCGGCAAGGATTTTGTCGATTTTTGAGGGACCGAAAAGGACGCCAACAGAACTATGCTTTTGGTGTGACAGAGACGTCTTGCCCTGACATGCTAACTGGGTTTCAGCATCAATAACACTATTGTTTTTTGCGTTTACCAATAGGTTGAAGTGCTTTAAAAAATCTATGCCAATGATTGGTTGGCTAACCTTGGCAACAATGAACGACCAAGTAAAAGATCTTCGGAGATTTAGGCTAAGTGTAAGTCGCTGAACCCCGTAGGTGAAAATATTTGTTCCGTTAGCGGCGTATAGGACTAAACCCTCGTCCACTGTCACATATATGGTAGGGTCGTATGGTATAACGTATATGTCCGCGTCCGTATCAATTAAAAAAGTTAAGTTAGATGAAGGGTCGGCCAAAAGAACTCGATTTAATTGGCGATCACAAATCTGGCCTAATCGTGAGCGCTCAGAGGGTTTCCCTTTTTGAAAAATAGACATGAGGCTTCACATTTTCTAGCTTTATCTCCAAAATTTGTGTGGTAGAAGCACAAGTTGTTCGAGGACTCTTTAAAGCGTTGCCGAGAACGGCTGCGGCTTCTTTCCTTATTGTTCAAACTAACCCTGGGGTTTGATGTATCACGTTGACGCACAATGGCTGCTAATTCACTAACCTGCAGAGTGAGCTGCGCAATTTGGGTTTCAAGTGGTTGTGCCGGTGTAGGCATGGCCACTTCATTCACTTGTTGAGGCACCGCCAAATCATGTATTTTATCAGCAACAGCAGCCAACTGAGAAATATCGTTATTCAAAGCGCCTAAAATTCTGCGTGACGTAGAAGGAAAGCGAACAAGCCACAAAGATTTTAGGAGCGTTTCCCCTACGGTGTTCCCAGCCAGACTACGCATGCGCGAGAGTAAACGTGAGGGACGGGAGTCACCGTGTTCAAGTCCTTGCAATAATCTTCGAATTTTTGACTCTTCACTCTCTGAGTGAACCTCTATTAGACGTGTTTTCAAGGTGTCATAGGGGTTTTCCGCTGGTACGTTTGAAATTATGTCTCTGACTTAAGCAAGAATGTCAACGACAAGAATCAATCGACGCAACAACATGGTTAAATTTAGTTGTTTAGCAAGTTATTTTAGCCAGGGTAAACTGGGCTTCCAACTTATGGAACCACAATGAGGGGTTTGCCTTCCAAAAGGGTGGTGGCTTTATTCCCATGTGGGAAATTTGGCCAGAAGCATCGTCCATCTGGGTACTTTTTTCGTTTGACATGCCGATATATTAATGAATTACAAACACACAACAAAAACTATTGAAACCCAGCTTCGTGAAAAACAAAACCACAGCGACCAAATGACAGAGATATATGACACACAAGCGAACTTTCGTTTTGAAAACAAGCACAAAAAGTAACGGAATATTTGGTGAAACTTACCGGCCTTAATTCCAATTGATCATTCGTGCTATTGTCCTCATTTTTCAACTCGAGGCATACACACGTTTTTCAAGAACGAAAATATAATCCTCATGTTGCGTTATCCAAGTTGTCTAAAAGTCACCACTTTAAGATAGTAAACAACCATTAAACGTTTAAGTGCATAGTTTTTGAGTAGCAATCATTTACGTCATTACAAAAGTCCAGTATTCAACACGAAAAGGATTTTTAATTAAAGTTGCAAAGATTTACTTTTTTTTACAACAACATCACTATGCGACTTCTCCATCTAAAGCTCAAAACCGAAAGAGTTCTCCATCAAAGTCACAGTCAAGGTTTGGTTGGCGGTGGCTCCACAGTAGCTGCCACAGTTCGATCTAGGTTCCTGCTCCGGTATGTATTTTTTTAATAATAGATTTAATAGATAACTAATAGATTTTAATTACATTATAATAAATAATTATTTTTTATTAATTGTAATGGATAATTAATAAGAACAATTCACTAAAATGGTTAAAAATAGACCTTAAACCCAGACTACCCAGAGATGGCGCTATCAGACGACTACTTCCTGGTAGTCTATAAATACATGTTATTTCTCGAATTAGTAAGACATTATTATGTAGGAGGCTATGGCTTTAACAGATATCGATCAATGGCACAAGTACATCTCTCACCTGCGGGGGTCGTGCACACCAGTGGTCGATGTTTGGTGCGAAGAAAGTCATGATGAGGTTATGCCAGCAGTGCGGGATGCAGGCAAACAAGACGAAGGCAAATATGGTCATCTGGAAGCGGCCATGACCCCCGATGATGTCCGTGAATTCCTTGGGAACGGTCTTTTCTGACCCAGTTCCATCCCCCTTTTCTTTGGTGAGGGACGACACCATTGCTTCCTTGTCTGTCTACTTTATCTGTAAATAAAATGAGAAATGCTTTTTATAAATGCGGATGTCTGAATCAACCTCTCCTGCTACTACTCCATCTTCGTTTTCTTTGAGATGGAACGATTCCATCTTTTCTTCGCCAGTCTCAGGGAAATGATTTTTTGGGAAGAAATATACAGAATTAAGGATCGGGACAGTTTCGATCCGGGAACTTCTCGCATGCTAGCCCACTAATAAACCGTCTGCGGCAAAGTAATTACTCGGTCAAGAAGGATATAGTGTCGGATATTTGTGCTGATAATCACAAATATGAACTTAGTTATGAGAGCTGTACATGATGCTTATAGATTTGAGAACTTTAAACAAAAGATGCCAGAGACCAAAAGTCACAGAAATTTAAAAAAAAAATAGAAACATGACAAGAAACAAAAATATATTAACATATAAACAAAGAGAAGTTTTTAAAATCTAGACAGAGCATGAAATTATGAAACGAACTGAAGCATTCAGAATACTTAACAAACGGTGATAAAATATAACTGGGCAATAAATACCTTAACGTTTCAACACCTTTTTTAAAGTTATTTTTGAGTCTTCAATGAAAATTACAAGAAAATATAACATGTTCGACATCTTAACCACAAGAACATAGAGTACTAACAAATAGCTAAATCTAAATAAGTGACTAAGTAAGCTTCCGTGTCCTGTTAAAATATGTATTATTTTAAAACACATTCTTTTACTTTTCGGTAGCTGAAAAACAGCGGCAAAAAAATTCTCGGTCTAAGAGAATTTAGGAAAAGTCAAAGATAGTTCTCTTCCAAAATGACAAAACGAGACTAAAAACGACGAATCAACGTAACGGCAAGCCGATTATTCTTTTAATGTGCCACATGTGTTGCGCCATTGAGGGAACTGCAATGTGTCAGTTGCGGGAAGAAGCATTTCGAAATTCAAGGTATTGCTAAAATACTGTGTCATTGAGTACTATGAACGCTATATTATATTCTTCCTTATTTGAATAACAATTAAACAGCCCATTATTGCTTTAACATGCACATTAGGATTTAAGCTACTTTTTTCGCCAAATACGTGGCCAATCTCGCCAAATTATCACCCAAAAACGTACCAAATAAGCAAAATATGTTTTATTTTTTTAATGATTTATAAGCTTTTTGGTTGTTCGCAGTTTATCGCGATAGAGCTGTACAATATTTATATCTGTAGCTTTAGACAGACCCATTTTCTTCCCACATGCGTAAGTTACTAAACTCTGGCAGCAAAGTCAGCGATAATCACCAAAAATTATTAACAAAAACTTTCCAAAAATTTCGCCAAGCTCACCAAATTATCGTCACGAACGAGTCTTGAAAACTTAAGACTATCTCAATTTTCCGAAGCTTAAGCCGCTAAGCGTCCGAAGTCACCAAATGAGAGAAATTTTATGTGTGTTGTTTCGGAAGTCTATAGGGCTATTTAATGGTTATTTTTGGCGGACACAAAAATTTTCTCGACAAATATATTCCCAATAACATACAAATATGTGAAATGTGCTTACTTTTGCCCCACAAGTAAGATTTTTAACTAGAACTTGTGCCAATATCAATTGCTCACCAAAGCTCAATTTTCAAGAAGTATTTTTTTAGTGATTTTATACAGGTTGGTTGTTCGGAAGTCATCACTCTATAGAGGTATTATTATGGGATAAATATATAATAGATATATACAAAGATATGTTTTCTTCTCGCCTTAGACTCTGCAGCTGATTAATGCGGCAACTTAAAGCAACAAAGTATTTTTACTTTTAACTAGCAACTAATATGAAATATAAGATAATGAAAGAACTGCGATGGAGTTGCAATTCCAAAATGGAGATTTTGTGTTTTCTACACGTTTTTCATTCTGAAAAGCGGTTTTTGAACATTGGTAGGTACATATATATTCCGGCTTTTGTGCTTGATCTGAGACCCGCTTATATAAGCCGTCGTCAAGTAAGACAGACACAGAAAGAATTTTTTTTACTAGTCACAGAGATAGGGAATTACATCCAGGGCGAAGGCGGGAATCGAACCCGCACCCGTTACAGCGCGCAGACTGCTAGCGTAATGGTCCAAACCAATCGGTCATCCGGGCCCCAGTCTGTCATGTGTCTACATGCTATAATCGCCACTGCATTCAACTTAGAAATGACTACTATATTTTATTTAAAGACCTTCGATGTCCCTATTGGTTACACAAAACAGAAATTAGATATTTTAATACATGTAATTGCTCCTTTTTCGCGCACTATGCGATATGATAGCGAGTGCGCATTATATGATACCAAGTGCGCATGTGTCTATACACTAACCAGGCATTTTGCAACATGATAACAATTGCCAGTATCTATCAGCAATGCTATTAGCTTCCACACTACGTTTATAACGTAAAAAGTGGAAGGTATTATAATCGTTCAGTCCGTCCGTCTGTCCGTCTGTCTGTCACCCACTTTCACAGAAAGAACCATAAGTCCCACAGACAAGTGGGATATGTCATTTTGAAGCAAAAAATAAGATTAGGCTACATTCCAAATTTCATTTTAAAATTTAAATTAGAAGTTTATTTAAAACTTAAATAACTAAAAATTTTATCTACATTGAAATAGCATGCAAATTCTATTTTTATTCATATTTTCACTGTTGCCATCCACAAGTCTCACAGACAAGTGGGATACGTCATTTTGAAGCAAAAAATCAGATTAGGCTACATTCCAAATTTCATTAAAAAATTTTAATTAGAAGTTTGTTTAAAATTTAAATAACTAAAATTTTAATCTACATTGAAATAACATGAAAATTCCATTTTTATTCAATATTTTCACTGTTGCCATTTCGTTAAACGTACGAGAAACTTTAGTTAAAATAAAATATAAAAAAAATTGAAATATATTTATTTATGCGATATAATTCAGTTTGGATTGTTGTAATATCACAATAGAGTTCTTTTGATGGTTTATTAGCTTCCACACTACGTTTATAACGTAAAAAGTGGAAGGTTTTATAATCGTTCAGTCCGTCTGTCTGTTCCGTCTGTTCTGTCCACCACTTTCACAGAAAGAACCACAAGTCCCACAGACAAGTGGGATACGTCATTTAAAGCAAAAAATCAGATTAGGCTACATTCCAAATTTCATTAAAAAATTTAAATTAGAAGTTTATTTAAAATTTAAATTATGTGTCTACAAATTATGTGTCTACCAATTATGTGTCTGTAAATTTTTTTATCTACATTGAAATAACATGCAAATTCTATTTTTATTCATATTTTCACTGTTGTCATCCACAAGTCCCACAGACAAGTGGGATACGTCATTTTGAAGCAAAAAATCAGATTTGGCTACATGCCAAATTTCATTAAAATTTAAACTATAAGCTTATTAAAAATTTAAATAACTAAAAATTTAATCTACATTGAAATAACATGCAAATTCCATTTTTATTCAATATTTTCACTGTTGCCATTTCGTTAAACGTACGAGAAACTTTTGTTAAAATACAAATAAACACACTTGAAAAAATATTTATTTATGTGATATAATTCGGTTTGGATTGTTGTATTATCACAATAGAGTTCTTTTAATGGTTCTATATATATGTATGAAGAAAGATGCATAGAGAATTCTAACTTGGCATAAAAAAAATATGCTAAGTTTCGCTTTTATTTTTAAAGCATCAATTGTACAAATTACATATTTTTTGAACTGTAAATTAATTTAACAAACTATAAATAAGTGAATTTTCGAAAGAAATGTAAATGGGAAATTGTGGCGACAAAAATATTTATTAAAAAGATTACATAATTATTCTTTGAATTTTAAACAAATTTAGCAAACGATAAAGTCTAATTATTAAATCTGAGAAAGTAGATTAATGAAAAGAGTTAATTTTGGCGTTTAAAACTTTGAATTACAAATAGCTAAAGGCCCTGTTTTTATTAGAATTAAATCACATTTGCCATTCGCAACAATCGCTCGAGAAACTTTAATTCTTTTAGACAATAAATTAAAATAAATTTATTTTTGCGACATCGATCAGTTTGAAATGACGTCAAATATATTTCACTACGGAATCCTTGTATGTTGATATGAAATGTTTTCATTCTATTTAAAAGCGAGGAATATGACATATTTATTCTTTAAAATATAAATTGATTTTTGCAAACGATAAGTAATAATTATTGAATTTTCGAAATAAAATAAATGAAACTAGCCAAATTTAGCTTGTAAATGTTAAATATAGAATTAATGTTGTGTTTGGCGCGTTTTTTCCTGTTAAACACAAATATGTGGAAGCGAGTTAAGTGACAGATTCTGTTACAAACCTACTTGTTATATATGTATGAAGAAAGATTCATAGATATTTCTAACTTAGCATTAAAAAAAATAGGCAAAGTTTCGCTTTTATTTTTAAACCATCAATTGCACCAATTATATATTTTTCGAACTGTAAATTAATTTAACAAACGATAAATAACTGAATTTTCGAAGGAAATGTAAATGGGAAATTGTGGCGACACAAATATATTAAAAAATATTACATTATTATTCTTCGAACTTCAAACAAATTTAGCAAACGGTAAAGTCTAATTATTAAATCTGAGAAAGAAGATTAATGAAAATAATTAATTTTATCGTTTAAATGTTTAATTACAACTAGCTAAAGGCTCTGTTTGGCTAATTTCTTTCTGAGGTGTATAAATAGTTTGTTTCCTGTTGAGCACAAATGTTGTGTGGAAGCGGTTTAAGTGACAGATTATGTAACAAACCTACTTTTTTAGCTTCCACACTACGTTTATAACGTAAAAAGTGGAAGGTTTTATAATCGTTGAGTCCGTCTGTCTGTCTGTCACCCACTTTCACAGAAAGAACCACAAGTCCCACAGACAAGTGGGATACGTCATTTTAAAGCAAAAATTCAGATTAGGCTACATTCCAAATTTCATTAAAAAATTTAAATTGAAGTTTATTTAAAATTTAAATAACTAAATTTTTTTATCTACATTGAAATAACATGCAAATTCTATTTTTATTATATTTCACTGTTGTCATCCACAAGTCCCACAGACAAGTGGGATGCGTCATTTTGAAGCAAAAAATCAGATTAGGCTACATGCCAAATTTCATTAAAAAATGTAAACTAGAAGCTTATTTAAAATTTAAATAACTAAAAATTTAATCTACATTGAAATAACATGCAAATTCTATTTTTATTCAATATTTTCACTGTTGCCATTTCGTTAAACGTACGAGAAACTTTTGTTAAAATAAAAATAAACACTTTTGAAAAAATATTTATTTATGTGTTATAATTCGGTTTGGATTGTTGTATTACCACAATAGAGTTCTTTTAATGGTTCTATATATATGTATGAAGAAAGATGCATAGAGAATTCTAACTTGGCATAAAAAAAATATGCTAAGTTTCGCTTTTATTTTTAAAGCATCAATTGTACAAATTATATATTTTTTGAACTGTAAATTAATTTAACAAACTATAAATAAGTGAATTTTCGAAAGAAATGTAAATGGGAAATTGTGGCGACAAAAATATTTATTAAAAAGATTACATCATTATTCTTCGACTACATTCTAATATAATCGAAAGAATTATAGTTAATCTAAACTTGATTCAAACTAATGTTTATTATTAAACCCTTGAGAAATGCGAGAAATTTAATTTTACAATAATCAAATAAATTTATTTGCGACATCGATCAGTTAATAAGTCAAATATTTCATAAATCGATTGATATGAAATGTTAATTGCGAAATTACAATTATCTTTAAATATAAATTAATTTTTGCAACGTAAGAATATTAATTAATTTTCGATAATAAAATAATAAATAGCAAATTTAGTTGTAAATGTTAAATATAGAATTAAATGTTGTGTTTGGTGCGTTTTTTTCTGTTAAACACAAATATGTGGAAGCGAGTTAAGTGACAGATTCTGTTACAAACCTACTTGTATTTATGTTAATCGGCATCAGTATTTACAACTTCAATTATGAATGAGTTGTAATTCAAAGCGTTTAATCGATTTTGCAGGAACTTTGTCCGTTTGTCAATCATGTAGGTTTCGGCAAAATATGTCTTAACTAAAAAAAATACTTTTAACAAATAAAAAATGTTTCAAAATCGCCAATGGTCAGCTTACCGTGTTTGAAGTCCTTGGATCTAATAGTGTAATTTCAAGAGTGGTCCAGTTGTTGTTCCTCGAAGAAAACTTATATCGAGTGCTTGTTTACAGGCAGCAATTGATCAGTGAAAACTGACAAAGATCTGTTAAATTTGTGCGTCATTTGGTTGCTTTCCTCTCAGCTTGTCCCAAAAAAAGAAAACGTAACGAAATTTAACGATGAATGACAAGCAGAATTGATTAACAATCTAAAGATCTAATAATCTTTATATGCTATTTATTAATAACTACATAAAATAAGCTAATGAAAATGAGAAGTAGAAGATAAATAAGATAAATAAAACATAGTAACCTACGACGGAAAAGACTATTTAGGTAGGATAAATTTGTAAACATTTTTAAATTTTAAAATTCTAATGTAGCTGAAACCATCACTCAAGGGAAAACTGGTAATTATACTACGATACAAGAGAAACAAGGTAACCCACAGGCAGCGTTGTTTTTGGAACTTAAAAGTTTATTTTACTACTTTGATATGGTTCAGGAACAAAATTCTATGGTTCATTCTTTAAAAAAATTAACTGTATTACTGAAAATGCATTTTTTTTGTACTTTGTACTGATTCATATGTAAGAGAATTGTTTTTTTTTCAACCTCCAATGGGCTGAAAAAGAAAAGACGGGTCAATATACAAAAAAGATTTTATTTCCAAAGGTACAGCTTATTTCTCTGCATAATTACCATAACTATTCAGGCCTTTTTCATATCGTTGAACAAGCTTTAAAATACTCTCTTCATAAAATGTAGCCGCAGTAGTGTCAATTGCTAGCTGTTATTCGTTTCTCGCAGGCAGAAGAATGAGTCGAGTGTATGGAGACACCTTTATGAGTGACGGCCTTGTTCGTGAATGGTGTCGAAAATTGCAAGTTTGTCGAACTGATGTTCATGAAGAAGGGGGTCAAGGAAGCAAGTCTGTCTCTACAGACGACATTGTTCAGAGAGATGACCAAGCGGTTAGGGAAACTCAAAAGTTTCACCAAAAAAGAATTATGAATGAGCAGTGGCTTTTAGGGATGTCTTCCAAATTGACGTGGAGCTCAAAGAAACCGTCACAACTCCCTTCAAATCAATGGCGGCTACATTTTATGAAAAGGGTATTGCAAAGCTTATGCACAGATATGGTAAATGCCTTAATCGTCAAGATGATTATGTAGAAAAATAGCCTTGTATTGTACATTACATTTGGCAATAAAATCTTTTTTGTATATTGACCCATCTTTTCTTTACAGCCCATCGGAGGTTAAAAAAAAACTAAGCTACACGGGTGCCACAGCTACACGAGTGCTATTGGAGACTTGCGTCATAATTCAGAACCACAGTCCAGTGACGAGCCGATATCTGAGTAGGCACCCAACGCAACTTTTAGGAGCAACACCGTACGCATCTTCGGGACTTTGGCGCATATTTAACGTGAACTTCTTCTATATACACGAGGTATTATTCGTCGGCGTCGGACTTTTTAGCTGCCTTTTCCTATTTTTTCCTATTTAAAACTGCATATGCTTTTGCCAAAAAAGAGAACGTGTTGGTGGCCATAGGTTTTACCCTTCCAAACCAGTATGAATTATACATCTAACTTTAAAAAATTGCAAATATACATACTTTAGGGATAATATAAAAAGAAATACTCGTATGCGCTAATTCAACTGGAACGAAAATTGAATTTATAATTTTTATAAGGCCGCTATAATTTCAAACTACAAAATTTTGCTTTGCGTAAATTATGTAAGAATACGCTATTTATTGACGATTAAAACCAAATCAAAGAGGAGAACGTAGTTGAAATTCACAAGGCTATTTACTTACACTGATATCTTATGGGTAATTTATTCCACGTGGGTCATAAATGTCAATTATTATAGAAGCATTAAACAAAAAGATTGCATAAACATTTTCGTTATACTTCAAAAATTAAATCAAGCTTTTAATTATTTAAGAACTAGCAAATAAATACCCGTTCTTCGCACGGACTAAAAGAATATCAAATCGATCCAAGTATATGTGTCATTTGATTTGCTATAGGATACTAAACTTTGCCTTTGTTCCCGTTCATTATAAAGAATAAAATCCCGTTACTTATATTGCTTTAAAATTCCAAAATAAAAATACATCACTATAAAATGCACATCCTCATATCACAGAAATCTTCCTCTATATGAACTTACTGTCATCGCGATTTTCCTGATAAATTCAAAATTAACCATAATTGTATAACAATGTTATTTCACGTCAAAACCTCCATTCTGTTTTTTTTTAATAAATTAGCTCATTGGTAGCACGTTCAGTTATTTTTGAAATCAATAATTTAGTTTCTGAAGGTAGTGGCAAGAAAATAAAAGCAATTTCTATTTTAATTAATTTTTGTGTTCATTTTAATTTCTTCTCTCGAATGGCCACACGAACGGGAAAAAATGACCGGATTTGTGCGAAAGTGATGTATTTTTTTCAGAAAATTCGAATTTTCTCTAAAAATGGAACAAATATAAAAAAAAAACTAAGCCTCAGGTGCTCACGTTGGTATTAAAGGGAATCTATCTTAAAAATTTCGAATTTCTGAGGGCAGTATAAGTAGGTCTTTTTACGATCCACAGACAGACTTTTTTTTATTATTATAGATTTGAAAATACTTTAATTTTTAATCAACCAAGCAGTTAACTTAATCCTGATTGTTGCTGACACAGATATGCGCTCTCCTCCACATAGCACTTGCATCGTTTCATTTTATACAATCCCAAGTTCTTTAGGTCGAGAATCTGGAAAATAGCTAGCACGTTAGGGGGCGTCTATTAAACATGTGATGCTATTTTGACAATTTTTTGACAGTTTGCGAAATAACTTTTCTTATCTTTGAAAATAATTCCAATTTTAAAATAAAGAATGGTTTTAAAATACAAAGCTGTTGTAGTGGGTAGTTGCATGGCCACATTAATAAGTTTTTACTATAGTTTTAAAAATTTAAAATCTCTAATTCTTCTATCTTTATTTAAAAATCAATCAAACCCATAACCCATTTGCGTTCTTTTTTTATGAATTTTAAAATTGCAATTATAATAATTTTTTATGTAGTAAGCTACTTTAGCATGCTGGTCCAATTTAATCAGAGTTTATTTGTATTCACAATAAAGGTGAAGAATTTTTCCAAAAAAAAAGCCGTTAAAAATACAACCAATTTAAACGAATCTAAATATTTATAAATGATACTACACAATATATAAAAATAACAGATAATAAAGGTAAAACAAAGTTCACGTTTTAAGGTTATTTAATTGTAAGAAATTGCAATGGGAATATTTCTTATGATGTGTCACGCTCTCCATAGTGCGATGTCATTGGTTGTTTTATTTTACTTGACAAAGTGTCCGTTTGTTCTGCCCAGGCTAATTTATAATTCTTTCCTTACTTCTTGTTTTATTTTGTTGCTCGCACAAACGTTTCCTAAAGTAGGCATAAATTGCATTAAATAGAGAAAAATAATAAAAAATTTGTATGCGAGTCTCTTTCATACAAGGGCGTCTAAGTTTAAGTTTAGTTTAGGATTTAATCAATTGCAAGTACTGCATCAGTAGTTACAAAGTGGCTTCCGTAGCGGCCTCAGCGACTCACAGCCTGCCAAAAATAAAGGTAAATCAGCGCCATCTAGCGTGGATACTATTTTGAGGTTATGCTAAAATATTGAATAATAGGAAACAGAATACTGTGAAAGTTATTTGTGGCTTTAGAGACTGACCCAACTACAGTTTCTATATAGCGGATAACAAGGATAACGTTGCAAGCACATTAAAAGCGGTTTTCAAAAAACTATTCAACTGTCAGGGCTGATTAAGAAAGTGTTTGATCTGCTGCTAAACTGCTGCCCACATGCAACGGCAACAGCGCGTGCATAGTTCAGTCATTTGCGGTACGTGTTCAAAATGCGATGGAAACGCAGTTGCTGTTAGTTGCTTTTGCCATTTTTTAAAAAACCGAACATCCTTTAAAAGATATTGTAGATTTAATAGCACAATCGCCTTTTAAGGGATGTCCGGTTTTGGAACAAATACGGTTTTTAGTTTCGCTGGTTCCGCCTTAGCGGCGGTTTTTCGGTTTAACCGTTTCTCTAATCCACTCCCGTCACGTTTTAAAGAATCATTTTCTTTCGGGAGAATAATAGCAGTTGACTAGACTAGAGTTTCCCAACTGGTGGGTCGTGAACGAATACTCTGGCTGTAGTGCGTTGATGATATGTTTCAGATGTTATAAATCAGTTTCGTAAAAGAAAAGCCGAGGGAGCTATAACCTCTGTTTACTTTACTGTTGAGAGATTAGTAATCTTGATCATAATGTCGAAGTAGAATAGGGTAGGTAGGTACATATATATTCCAGCTTGTGTGCTTGATCCGAGACCCGCTTATAAGCCTTCGTCAAGTGAGACAGATACGGAAAGATTTTTTACTGTCACAGAGAAAGGAAATTACACCCAGGGTGGAGGCGGGGATCGAACCCGCACCCGTTACAGCGCGCAGACTGCTAGCGTAATGGTCCAAACCACTCGGCCAACCGGGCCACTCGAAGTAGTTTTCAATCATAATGTCGAAGTTTCACAATCACTTGTCATTAAACCTGAAACTGTATTTTGACGTAATTGAGAACCAACCAATTTCTTTTGTTAATCCGAAGCGTTCGACGAACCGAGGTTTTTGATGATGAGGTTAAAACTATCCTACTCGTACAACATTAAGCTTATTAAAATTTTAAATGCATTTGCAATTATCCAATTGTTGAAAATTATTTTGCTACAAACTGTGTATATTTTGTTATGTTTTTTCAAATAAATCAGAAACTAAAGCCATAAAAATAAAACGAATCTAGTTTATAAAATGAGTTTTAAGGTAACAAATATATAATCATCTTCGGAATAATAGTGAAATTATCACATCACCATAGCCTACAGAGAGCTCATATTCATTGGTAGCGAGAGTCGACTAGATGGTGCCACAAAAAATGGCTCTCAGTTCTGGGGAATATGCCGAGTCTGCAAAGGCTTGACCACCAATATTGCAGCCCCATTAGAGAGAAAAAAACATCTTCATAGTCATACATAGCACCAAGCACTGGCAAACAAGTGACACGCCAATGGTTTATCGATGGGCCACATCTGCAAGTTAGTTTTCTAATAGTACAGGCATTGTGTTAGGATGCTATGTTCACGTCACTAGTTGAATAGCAACCAGGGAGGAAGCCATCTTTATCGGTTCTGGACATAATTTCGACAGCCAAAACCCTACTGGGCATAATCCGACAGGAAAAAATACCGATAGGGACAAACCCGACGCGTTCGAAAATGCTTACAATTCAATAAATTAATGGCGTTATGCTTAATTACGGGTAATTTAATTACTAATTTTTGCATTAATATTTTGGCATTTGGCATTATGGCCTGTCGGGTTCCTGCTGTCGGATTCTGGCTTTTCGGAACTTCGACTGTCGGGTTATGTAGCAGACGAAGAAGGTGTTATTGAGTCTTCACAGAGTCCTTTTTGTGACACATAGATGTCGCATTCATGTGGCACATAACTTAATGTCGTATTGATGATAACTCCATGGAGCAGTTTTTTCAACGCTCATACGATCCCATTTTCCTGGTTTAGATGCAGTTTGGATCACATGTTGTTATTCAAGTACAGTTTTGTAT
>JAFNEN010004091.1:0-12244 GCA_019343175.1 Oedothorax gibbosus
AAACTTTTCTAATTTCGAAGGGTTTTTTCTAAGTTCGAAGTTACTGCTCGGCATGGATAAAAATAAAAACAACTGAATTAGAAAAAAATTTTAAAAAAAATTAAAAAATTTCAAAGTCCTCAATGAGACAAACCACGGATTAAAAAAAAATTTAAAAAAATGTTTCATTGGTCTCTCCAACAATCTCCCAGTCAGAGGATAAGTCTCAGTATATCGCAGTATGGTGGCTGCTCTAATACTACAACACCCAGACTAGTACTAAAGTCTTTTACAGACGTTTTTGGCACCCGCGCATCGCACCCGAGGGGTTGGATCTAGAGCAAAGGACGCAAAAAATAGCGTCCCGGAGAATGCTCCGGACCGGATAGGCCTCGTCGCCAGGGTAGCCTGCCACAGTCTGGACAGATGTACACCCCGGCTAAATTGCCCACCGACGCGCGTGGTACGAACGGTATCGTTGCATCGACTAGACGGGATTCTGACTTAGAGGCGTTCAGTCATAATCCCACGGATGGTAGCTTCGCACCACTGGGCCTCTCGACCAAGCAAAATGAACCAAGTGTCCGAACCTGCGGTTCCTCTCGTACTGAGCAGGATTACTATCGCAACGACGAGTCATCAGTAGGTAAAACTAACTGTCTCGCGACGGTCTAAACCCAGCTCACGTTCCCTATAAGTGGGTGAACAATCCAACGCTTGGCGAATTCTGCTTCGCAATGATAGGAAGAGCCGACATCGAAAGGATCAAAAGCAACGTCGCTATGAACGCTTGGCTGCCACGAGCCAGTTATCCCTGTGGTAACTCTTCTGACACCTCTTGCATAAACTCGTAAGTCAAAAGGATCGATAGGCCCTGCTTTCGCAGTCCGTTTCATACTGAAAATCAAGATCAAGCGAGCTTTTGCCCTTTTGCTCTAAGCGAGGTTTCTGTCCTCGCTGAGCTCGCTTGGGACATCTGCGTTTACCATTTGACAGATGTACCGCCCCAGCCAAACAACCCACCTGAATCTGTCCTCGGAGCGGATCGCGCCGCTACAAGGAGGCAGCGCGCTTGGGGCTAGAAGCGTGATCCTTACGGGTCGCTTTCCGCTTAACCGAGTAAGTAAAGAAACGATGAAAGCAGTGGTATTTCACTGACGGTGCAAGCACCTCCCACTTATACTACACCTCTCATGTCTCTTCACAAATCAGACTAGTGTCAAGTTCAACAGGTCTTCTTTCCCCGCTGATTTTTCCAAGCCCGTTCCTTGGCTGTGGTTTCGCTAGATAGTAGATAGGGACAGTTGGAATCTCGTTATCCATTCATGCGCGTCACTAATCAGATGACGAGGCATTTGGCTACCTTAAAGAGTCATAGTTACTCCCGCCGTTTACCCGAGCTTGGATGAATTTTCTTCACTTTGACATTCAGAGCACTGGGCAGAAATCACATTGCGTCAGCACCGCTCACCGGCCATCGCAATGCTATTTTTTAATTAAAAGTCGGATTCCCTAGTCCGTGCACAGTTGTGAGTCGACCGTTAGTCGCCCGTCGACGCCCGATAGTGCAAGACCGAAGTCCGCCCACCAGTTCCAGCCGAGGCTTTCAACAAGCAGAACCGACTCTGGTCCGAGCAGAACCGGACTGCCTTTGACAGCAGCCAGTCCGCCCAGTCCCGGTACGGCTCCCGCGAGCTACAGGACCTCAACCCGACGAGCCCGGCCCTCACAGCAATCCTTATCCCGAAGTTACGGATCGAACTTGCCGACCCTTCCCTTACCTACATTGTTCTAGTGACTAGAGGTGTTCACCTTGGAGACCTGCTGCGGATATGGTACGGACCGGCCCACGAAATTAACTATCTCCCTCGGATTTTCAAGGCCAACAAGGGCGCACCGGACACCGCAAGAGACGCGGTGCTTTTACAGAACAGCGTTCCCTATACTCCGGACACCGATTCCAGGGACACGAACCTTACAAAAAAAAATAACTCTTCCCCGGGTCCTCCGTCGACGTCTCCGAGTTCGGTTGCGTTACCGCAACTTGGTCCCGAAGGACCTATCTCCGTGTCCGGGTTGGGGAATATTAACCCATTCCCTTTCGGTCGGCAGCGAACAAACACGAGCATGTGTTTGCGTTTCGGCGAACGTCCCCCGCTTCGGAACGGATTTCTCCGATCCCTTAGGACCCGACTGACCCATGTTCAACTGCTGTTCACATGGAACCCTATCTCCAGCTTCAGTCCTCAAGGTCTCACTTGAGTATTTGCTACTACCACCAAGATCTGCACCGGTGGCGGCTCCAGGCGGGCTCACGGCCCGGCACCTTCAACGCACGCCACCGCGACCCTCCTACTCACTGCGGCGTAAAACCTCCACGAGGGAAGCTCTGCCGTAGCGGCCCGGTATAGGCCCAACGCTGGAGCGTCATCCATTTTCAGGGCTAGTTGCTTCGGTCGGTGAGTGTTACACACTCCTTAGCGAATTCCGACTTCCATGGCCATCGTCCGACTGTCTAGAGCAACCAACACCTTTCATGGGTCTCATGAGCGTCTCGCATCGGACGCCTTAACCGGGCGTTCTGGTTCATCCCACAGCGCCAGTTCTGCTTACCAAAAGTGGCCCACTGGCACTCTCATCCTGTCTCGTCCGGCCTTCAGTCATGCAAGGCGGACTTCTCACCCATTTAAAGTTTGAGAATAGGTTGAGATCGTTTCGGCCCCAGGCCTCTAATCATTCGCTTTACCAGATGAGACTGAATTCAATGAGCGCCAGCTATCCTGAGGGAAACTTCGGAGGGAACCAGCTACTAGATGGTTCGATTAGTCTTACGCCGCTAGACCCAGATCTGACGATCGATTTGCACGTCAGAACCGCTACGGACCTCCACCAGAGTTTCCTCTGGCCTCGTCCTGTCCGGGCATAGTTCACCATCTTTCGGGTCCCAACGTGTGCGCTCAAACTCCGCCACTTCCACAAGTGGAACGCGGCGGTCTCCGGTGCGCCCCGCCCGCGAGGGAACGGGGATCCCGAATGCGGCCGACCTCCGCCGGCCTGTACTTTCATTTCGCCGCCGGGCTTATTCAAGACCCATTGACTCGCGCACATGTTAGACTCCTTGGTCCGTGTTTCAAGACGGGTCGGGTGGTGACCGATCTACTCGCCGCAAACCGTCAATCACTCCCACGAGCCTCGCATCACCAACGGAGACGGAGCGATGCTTGCCACGAACTCGCTTCGTGCGAACGCACCTCTCAACGAACTCCTGCGAATGCTAGTATAGCTCGTTACGCAAGGAGGAGACGACGAAGCCCAGCCGGGCCTCTTTATTGCCACGGTCGGCGGACGGGCCGTCCTGCCAAGATGGCTAACAACCGGCGACACACAAATGCACGCCTCCGGCCACCTGCCGTTTCTCCGCTCTTAAGACCGTCCACCAACCGGTTGCGGCGTCCTTCGGATGGGAAACAAATGCGTCGGTTTGCCACGCAACGCTAGCCGAGCCGGCCCCCTCACGGGTACCATAATGCATGCCCAGCCTGCGACGCGACACCCCGACTGAATGATCCCACCACAGGATTTCGAGGGCCCACCCGTTTACCTCTAAGCAGTTTCACGTACTCTTGAACTCTCTCTTCAAAGTTCTTTGCAACTTTCCCTCACGGTACTTGTTTGCTATCGGTCTCACGGAAGTATTTAGCCTTAGGTGGAGTTTACCACCCGATTAAGGTTGCACTTCCAAGCAACCCGACTCCAAGGAGATCGCATCCGGATAGAACCTAGCAGCTATGGGCCTCGCACCCACTTTGGGCAACAGCCCCGGTCAAGGGGACTTGCTGCAGAGTCCGTCTCCGGCACGCTCACTCCTAAACGCCACATTTCCCCACGCCCTGCGAGCGGGGGATTCGGCGCTGGGCTTCTCCCGGTTCACTCGCCGTTACTAAGGGAATCCCTGTTGGTTTTCTTTTCCTCCGCTTATTTATATGCTTAAATTCAGCGGGTTATCTCGTCTGATCTGAGGTCGACATAGGGTATAACTGCACGTGCAGGAGTAATTCAGTAACGCGGACCCACTTCCACGCGGAGTCGGACGCGCGCACAAAGGGAGGCGGAGTGACCACGCGCACGGTCACTCTTGAACACCCACACCGAAAGTCTCCGCATCACATCCAAGCGGCACCGAGCGAGCAGCGGAGTTGCCACGCACACGGCAACTCGACGCAAACCCTCTTCGAGGCACCTTTTCGGCACCGAGCGAGCAGCGGAGTTGCCACGCACACGGCAACTCGACGCAAACCCTCTTCGAGGCACCTTTTCGGCACCGAGCGAGCAGCGGAGTTGCCACGCACACGGCACACTCGACGCAAACCCTCTTCGAGGCACCTTTCGGCACCGAGCGAGCAGCGGAGTTGCCACGCCACACGGCAACTCGAGAAACCTCCGACTGTCGACGACAAGGAGGCAGCACCCTCGACGCAAACCCTCTCGAGGCACCTTTTGGGCGACCGAGCGAGCAGCGGAGTTGCCACGCACACGGCAACTCAACGCAAACCCTCTTCGAGGCACCTTGTCGGCCACCGAGCGAGCAGCGGAGTTGCCACGCACACGGCAACTCAAACGCACACCCTCTCGAGGCACCTTAAATACTCCGTTAAACTGGCGAGCGTCTCGTCAATCGTCGTTCTTTGCATTGGCACGCAGATCCATCCCACGGGGAGAGAAATATCCGTTCCCTCCGCCCAGACAGACATGCACCCGCGGCAACGCTTCTTCGACAGGACGTAGAACACTCGTGAGATTTTAAACCGGCGACTGTGAAGTCGGAGCGGTCAATGGGAAGGAGAACCTTCCTCGGTAAGTCTTATCCGACCCTCAGACAGGCGAGGCCCCGGCAGAACCCGAGGCCGCAATGCGCGTTCAAAAAGTTAATGCTCAATGTGTTCTGCAATTCACACCAAGTCTCGCAGCGCTGGCTGCGTTCTTCATCGACCCGTGAGCCGAGTGATCCACTGCTTAGAGTTGTCAGAGTTTTGATTCCCGCCCCGTCACCAGGGCGTTCATCGTATTGCCGTTCAAAGAAAATGTTCAGGAACAACTACTCCCGTAGGGGAAGCGGCCACCGACGAACCTTCAAGACTCCATGGTGCGTGCAATCCGGCTTAGGCCGGGCACTCCCTTGTCAGCGAGAAGGACATCGACTACTACCTCCCTTCCAGGGAATAGGACGCCGAGCGGGTTGCGGAGTTAGCCACGTGCACGGCAACTCGACGCAGAACACCCACTCGAGGCATCGCAGCGCGTTCAAAAACCCCATCATCCGAAGTCGCGGACGTCAACGTCAGGGGCCGACACCAGAAAGTGCGGCGCGCCAGAGCGGGCGCGTCTCTTCAAACCTAGCCCCCGCGTCCTCGAGGGACGAGGGACCTCCCTCTTGCCGTCTCGCGGCCCGGGAATCAGGTACACCATAGGTTCGGCGTCTTATATCCGTTCAAAGTGGCACTTTCCGCCGGGCACCCTACTATGCCCGACTACCGGCACCGGTTTTCTCGGCCCCCATCCGGGCAGACGGAAGACCGAGGAGATTCACCTACTTCTCTCGCTCGCGACGAAAGGTTCGATAATGATCCACCCGCTGGTTCCACCGACGGGTACCTTGTTACGACTTTTATTTCCTCTAAATAATCAAGTTCGGGCATCTTTTCGGCACGTCGGCTCGACCCGAAAGCCAATCGACAGCCAATCCGAAGTCCTCACTAAATATTCAATCGGTAATAGCGACGGGCGGTGTGGACAAGGGCCAGGGACCTAATCAACGCGAGATGATGACTCACGCTTACTAGAAATTCCTCGTTCATGGCGGATAATTGCAATCGCCAATCCCCAGCACGAAAGAGGTTCAACGGGTTACCCATTCCTGTCGGAAAGGGAAAGCACACGATGATTCCTTCAATGTGGCACGCGTGTGGCCCAGGACATCTAAGGGCATTACAGACCTGCTATTGCTCCTGCCTCGTGCGGCTAAACGCCGCCAGTCCCTCTAAGAAGAAACGCCGGACTAGGAATGATCCGAGCGTCTATTTAGTAGGCTAGAGCCTCGTCCGTTATCAGAATAAACCAGACAAATCACTACACGAACCAAGAGCGGCCATGCACCACTACCCACGAAATCAAGAAAGAGCTCTTAATCTGTCAATCCTCGCCGTGTCCTGGCCTGGTAGGGTTTGCTGCGTTGAGTCAAATTGAACCGCAAGCCCCATTACTGGTGTGACCCTCCGTCAATTCCTTTAAGTTTCAGCTTTGCAACCATACTTCCCCCGGAACCCAAAAGCTTTGGTTTCCCGGAAGCTGCCCGGCGTGTCATTTGAGGAACACAGCCGGATCGCTGGCTGGCATCGTTTATGGTTAGAACTAGGGCGGTATCTGATCGCCTTCGATCCTCTAACTTTCGTTCTTGATTAATGGAAACATTCTTGGCAAATGCTTTCGCAGTAGTTCGTCTTGCGACGGTCCAAGAATTTCACCTCTAGCGTCGCAATACGAATGCCCCCGTCTGTTCCTCTTAATCATTACCTCGTGTTCCGAAAACCAACAAATAGAACCGAGGTCCTATTCCATTATTCCATGCACCATTGTTCAGGCGTCACGCCTGCTTTGAGCACTCTAATTTATTCAAAGTAAACTTGCCGGTCAACCGAGACAACCGGTGAAGATCATCAAGGGAAACCGGCTGGCTTGTTCAGAACGGGCAGTTACCGCCGTTAGGCGGACCGCCCCGACTAGAACTGAGATCCAACTACGAGCTTTTTAACCGCAACAACTTTAATATACGCTATTGGAGCAAGTGTTACCGCGGCTGCTGGCACTTGGCTTGCCCTCCAATTGATAATCGCTAAAGGATTTAGAGTGTACTCATTCCAATTACGGGGTCTCAAAAGAGTCCCGTATCGTTTATTTTTCGTCACTACCTCCCCGTTCCGGGAGTGGGTAATTTGCGCGCCTGCTGCCTTCCTTGGATGTGGTAGCCGTTTCTCAGGCTCCCTCTCCGGAATCGAACCCTGATTCCCCGTCACCCGTTACGACCATGGTAGGCGCATAACCTACCATCGACAGTTGATAAGGCAGACACTTGAAGGATACGTCGCCGGGACGAGCCCGTGCGATCAGCCCAAAGTTATACAGAGTCACCACGTTCAACGGACACAAGGCCCGATTGATTTTGGTCTAATAAAAGCGCTCGTTCCCGAAGGTCGGAGCTCTGCTGCATGTATTAGCTCTAGAATTGCCACAGTTATCCAAGTAACTAAGTACGATCCAAGGAACCATAACTGATTTAATGAGCCATTCGCGGTTTCGCCATAATACGGCCTGTACTTAGACATGCATGGCTTAATCTTTGAGACAAGCATATGATTACTGGCAGGATCAACCAGGTATTCTCTCGAACTCTCTCATGTTTCTCCGTTTCAGGAAAAAGCCTTTCCACCATCGAGGGACCCCCACCATCAAAGGGCCCCTGTATTTGATATTGCCCCAGAAATATTGCCATAAAATAAAATACGAAACAACGTCGCACTCTCGGCAGACGGTTCTCGACTCACCACGTCCCGCGCTGCATATTGCAGCGGGGCGAGGAAACAACAAGGGTAGAAAAGGACGACAAGCGAGTAGAGTTGGCCACGCGCACGGCATTCAACTCACACCCACCCGCAGCCCGATGCTACGATCACAATATGCACCATATTCCCACAGAAATAATTTCCGCGATGGAGCGGCACGGCACGGGGGCCGGACCACTCGCAGAGAAGCTGAGACGTGAGGGAAGCAGGCCAGACTAGCAGACACTGTGATCCACCAGCTGAACCCTAGGAGCACAGACACTGTGCCCATATATAAGGCGCAGAACAGCAACTACTACCAACCCAAAACCAGTTCCGACGTTCCCCCTCCGCTTTCTCGTCGGCGCGTTTCCCCCATACGGGAGGAAAAAAAAAACCTCTGACCTACAACCTGTTTTAGCCGAACGGGTGACGAGAGGTGGTCCGTTTGCCGTACTTTGTACTTTGAAACTCGTTCGGACTTAGAAAAAAGTCGGGACTCTGAAATTCGTTCGGACTCTGACATATTTTTTGAAATTTTCGTTGGTTTGTTTTGACAACTTATGAACGTAAAAAGCAAACTTTCACATTAAAAAACAATTTTTTTACATTCAAATACTCCATTAAGAAATAAAATAATGCAAAGAACATTTGTTGACTGCTTTTTATTATTTAAGTGTCGTAATTATTAAATTAAATCCACTTTAGAAACGGTCGTTACGGCCACTGCAAGATTGGGTTTGTTTTGAAAACTTTCGAGCGTAAAACGCAAACTATCACAATTAAATACAATTTTTTCTACATTCAAATTACTCAATTAAGAAATAAAATAATTCAAAGAACGTTTGTTGACTGCTTTTTCTTATTTAATTTTCGGAATTATTAATGAAAACTTACATTACAAACTTGCATTACGGCCTCGGACAGAGTGCGGTTTGTTTGAAAACTTACGAACATGAAAAGCAAACTTTCACCATTAAAAACAATTTTTTCTACATTAAAATTACTCAATTAAGAAATAAAATAAAGCAATGAACACTTGTTGACTGCTTTTTATTATTTAAGTGTCGTAATTATTAAATTAAATCCACTTTAGAAACGGTCGTTACGGCCACTGCAAGAGTTGGGTTTGTTTTGAAAACTTTCGAGCGTAAAACGCAAACTATCACAATTAAATACAATTTTTTCTACATTCAAATTACTCAATTAAGAAATAAAATAATTCAAAGAACATTTGTTGACTGCTTTTTCTTATTTAATTTTCGGAATTATTAATGAAAACTTACATTACAAACTTGCATTACGGCCTCGGACAGAGTGCGGTTTGTTTGAAAACTTACGAACATGAAAAGCAAACTTTCACCATTAAAAACAATTTTTTCTACATTAAAATTACTCAATTAAGAAATAAAATAAAGCAATGAACACTTGTTGACTGCTTTTTATTATTTAAGTGTCGTAATTATTAAATTAAATCCACTTTAGAAACGGTCGTTACGGCCACTGCAAGAGTTGGGTTTGTTTTGAAAACTTTCGAGCGTAAAACGCAAACTATCACAATTAAATACAATTTTTTCTACATTCAAATTACTCAATTAAGAAATAAAATAATTCAAAGAACATTTGTTGACTGCTTTTTCTTATTTAATTTTCGGAATTATTAATGAAAACTTACATTACAAACTTGCATTACGGCCTCGGACAGAGTGCGGTTTGTTTGAAAACTTACGAACATGAAAAGCAAACTTTCACCATTAAAAACAATTTTTTCTACATTAAAATTACTCAATTAAGAAATAAAATAAAGCAATGAACACTTGTTGACTGCTTTTTATTATTTAAGTGTCGTAATTATTAAATTAAATCCACTTTAGAAACGGTCGTTACGGCCACTGCAAGAGTTGGGTTTGTTTTGAAAACTTTCGAGCGTAAAACGCAAACTATCACAATTAAATACAATTTTTTCTACATTCAAATTACTCAATTAAGAAATAAAATAATTCAAAGAACATTTGTTGACTGCTTTTTCTTATTTAATTTTCGGAATTATTAATGAAAACTTACATTACAAACTTGCATTACGGCCTCGGACAGAGTGCGGTTTGTTTGAAAACTTACGAACATGAAAAGCAAACTTTCACCATTAAAAACAATTTTTTCTACATTAAAATTACTCAATTAAGAAATAAAATAAAGCAATGAACACTTGTTGACTGCTTTTTATTATTTAAGTGTCGTAATTATTAAATTAAATCCACTTTAGAAACGGTCGTTACGGCCACTGCAAGAGTTGGGTTTGTTTTGAAAACTTTCGAGCGTAAAACGCAAACTATCACAATTAAATACAATTTTTTCTACATTCAAATTACTCAATTAAGAAATAAAATAATTCAAAGAACATTTGTTGACTGCTTTTTCTTATTTAATTTTCGGAATTATTAATGAAAACTTACATTACAAACTTGCATTACGGCCTCGGACAGAGTGCGGTTTGTTTGAAAACTTACGAACATGAAAAGCAAACTTTCACCATTAAAAACAATTTTTTCTACATTAAAATTACTCAATTAAGAAATAAAATAAAGCAATGAACACTTGTTGACTGCTTTTTATTATTTAAGTGTCGTAATTATTAAATTAAATCCACTTTAGAAACGGTCGTTACGGCCACTGCAAGAGTTGGGTTTGTTTTGAAATCTTTCGAGCGTAAAACGCCAACTATCACAATTAAATACAATTTTTTCTACATTCAAATTACTCAATTAAGAAATAAAATAATTCAAAGAACACTTGTTGACACTTTTGACACATTTAATTGACAGAAAAACTATGTTTGAATTCGATTCAAAATGAACGTTACGGTCTCGCCAAATGCAGGGATGCATTTAAAACATTTATGCAAGTAAACTCTTATATGTTTCGAATATGATTGTTTCATGATTAATTTAGTATACCCCTTGCATAGAGGTTTCCAAAAATGTATTACAGTGCCAATATCACTCATTCATTTCATTACCACACTTGAAAAGCATTTATATGTGTCGACATTTGGACAACACAGCATTGAATGCTATCTTGAAGATTAAAACTTTACTGGTCTATTTCACTACTATTTTGTCATTGTTTTCAGGTTCTAGGGACAAAGATCTTTCTTTTGATGTATGACACTCCCAATTTAAGTGTGTATTTGAGCTACCAGCTGAAATTTCAGTTTTTATTTATCGACCCATGCTGAACCCTTTAAAAAGCAAAAATTCACATCTCTGGGCCTGTTTGCTGTTTTAAATTTCTGTTTTTTCCAGTACACACATGCACCTTGCCTAGACACAACTTTTAAGACCCCCCATGGCACAGGTGTATGCATATTTTAAAATCCAGGCCTGTTTATGTGTCAAATTGGACCGCAGACGGGGCTCGCCATGTTAAAACACACATCTGGACCCAAATCTGTTTGGGGGCATATTTTGTGAAAACCATGGGTGTTATCAGTTTCTCCTCTCGAATACCTTTGTTTTGATATATGACACTCCCAAATTAAGTGTGTATTTGAGATACCAGCTGAAATTTCAGATTTTATTTATCGACCCATGCTGAACCCTTTAAAAAGCAAAAATTCACATCTCTGGGCCTGTTTGCTGTTTTAAATTTCTGTTTTTTGCCTTGCACACATGCACCTTGCCCAGACACAACTTTTAAGACCCCCCATGGCACAGGTGTATGCATATTTTAAAATCCAGGCCTGTTTATGTGTCAAATTCGACCGCAGACGGGGTTCGCCATGTTAAAACACACATCTGGACCCAAATCTGTTTGGGGCATCTTTTGTGAAAACCCTGGGTGTTATCAGTATCTCCTCTCGAATACCTCTCTGTTGATATATGACACTCCCAATTTAAGTGTGTATTTGAGCTACCAGCTGAAATTTCAGTTTTTATTTATCGACCCATGCTGAACCCTTAAAAAAGCACAAATTCACATCTCTGGGCCTGTTTGCTGTTTTAAATTTCTGTTTTTTGGCTTGCACACATGCACCTTGCCCAGACACAACTTTTAAGACCCCCCATGGCACAGGTGTATGCATATTTTAAAATCCAGGCCTGTTTATGTGTCAAATTCAACCGCAGACGGGTTCGCCATGTTAAAACACACATCTGGACCCAAATCTGTTTGGGGGCATATTTTGTGAAAACCCTTGGCGGTTTCAGTATCTCCTCTCGAATACCTTTCTGTTGATATATGACACTCCCAATTTAAGTGTGTATTTAAGCTACCAGCTGAAATTTCAGTTTTTATTTATCGACCCATGCTGACCCTTTAAAAAGCACAAATTCACATCTCTGGGCCTGTTTGCTGTTTTAAATTTCTGTTTTTTGCTTGCACACATGCACCTTGCCCAGACACAACTTTTAAGACCCCCCATGGCACAGGTGTATGCATATTTTAAAATCCAGGCCTGTTTATGTGTCAAATTCAACCGCAGACGGGTTCGCCATGTTAAAACACACATCTGGACCCAAATCTGTTTGGGGGCATATTTTGTGAAAACCCTTGGCGGTTTCAGTATCTCCTCTCGAATACCTTCTGTTGATATATGACACTCCCAAATTTAAGTGTGTATTTAAGCTACCAGCTGAAATTTCAGTTTTTATTTATCGACCCATGCTGAACCC
>JAFNEN010004094.1:0-10812 GCA_019343175.1 Oedothorax gibbosus
CCCAATTCTTCGTAATCCCAATTTCGTAGTGCTTTTTAAAAAAAAAAAATATATATTCGATTTTTCTGCCGTACCCACTATTTTTTGGGCATATATTTTATTATTTTTTTTACTTTTTCGCTTTTTAAACTTTTCCTGAAAGTACACTTTTTTTTTTTTTTTTCAGTCGCCATTTTGAATGGTATATTTTTGTCCTTCGTCGCCCGTTTTGAAAATCGCCAAACCCAGACAGGTCCTTTAGATAATCATTATAATAAATTTTTATACATTAACGCCCCAATATTATGCATTTTTTAAAGTTAAACTACTGATTATATCCTAAAGTTGTTGTTTTTTGGCTTATTGCAGTCATCCCCGAAATTGTCATCCTGTGTTATTTCGTAGTGCTTTTCTCAAAAAGTTATTAATGTTTTTCTGCGTATCAAACTATGTTTTGGCATATTATTATAGTTATTTTTCCCCTTTTTTTTAAAGCCATTCCTGAAGAAACACTTTTTTTGTTGTTTCATCGGCCATTTTAAAATTTTTGTAGTTTTTTGGGGGGGGGGGGGGGGGCATTTCAAACTGTTGCCCATTCCAAGATAAAAATAAAAGGGAAAATTTTTGGGTTCCGTAAGAGTATTATATATATATATATATATATATATTATATAATTTTATATTTTATATATATTTTATATATATTTTATAATATAATATATATTATATATATAAAAATTTTATAATATTTTATAAATATATTTTTTTAATATATATTTTATATATATATATATATTATATATATATATTATTTTAATATAATATATTTTATATATATATATTTTTATATATATATATAATATATATTATATTATGTTTTAATATATATATTATATAAAATATATATATTTATAATAATATATGTTATTATATATATATTAATATATTTTATATATATTATATATAAATTTTATATATATATAAAAAAAGATATATAAAAATTTTTTTTAAAGGATGAAAACTTTTTATTCAACGTACAAAGAATCTGTATGAATAATTGACGTCATTTTAAACTGATCGTGTCGCAAAATAATTTATTTTAATTTATTGTCAAAAAAAAATTTAAATTTGTTTTCGACCCGTTGTTGCGATGGCAATGGTGTTTAAAATTCACTAAAATGCTTCCAAATTGCTTTTAATGATCATTAATTTTGCAGTTTTATTAAATAATTAGTATCGAACGAATTCTTTCTGAAATTTTCAATGTATTCTAATTTTGGTGCGCTAAATTTTTTTTGAGTATCACCTTGTCCTTAAAAAAAAAAAAAAAAAAATTTTTTGATTTTGGGGGCTATGAAGTGATGAGGGACAGAGGGACTGAAACGTTTATAATACCTTCCATTTTTAAACGTTATAAACTTTAGTGTGGAGCTAAAGTAAGTGACTTTATGTTTAAGGTTTTTTACTGAATTAAAAAATATATTTTATAAAAATCTATCTATTGAATATAAGTCAGCTAGAAGTATGGCTTATAATCAACACAAAACCATTTCATTCATTTTCATTACGTCACAAAATTCGATATTACGTCATATTGACGTAGTTGGCAAACCCCTTTAAATAATTTTTAAAAAAAATTTAGGGCAAATGAGCAGGGTATTTTAAAACAGTCGAATAAACTAGAATTAAATTTTAGATGTAACTTATATTGGGTTTTAAAGGAAATTTTTTTGGGAGAATTTTTTGTTTACTTGTATTTTTTTTTTTAAAAAAAATGTGTTTTCTTTAAAAAATTATTTTTAAAAGGGTTCAAAATAGGTTTATAACAAAACGTAAGTTTCTATTATATAACAACCAAAAAAAAGGTAAAATAATTAAGAAAGGTCACTATGGTTAATTTTTTTATTCAATTTGGAGGAAATGTTAAAAATTTTTGTTTTGAATGCTGAAATTGGTCCTCAAAAACCCATTTATTACACATTTTTAATTATTCAAAATATAACTTAAAATTAAAACTATAATCACAGTGTCACCGAGTGGCAGGAAAATCTTAATAAAAAGATGATGCTTTTCAGACATAACATTTAATTGGAATGAACTTTTAAATTTTACACCCCTGACCTTGTTGCTTGTTAGTCTATAATGAAACATTTTTATTAACAAAAACGCCATGTAATAACAACCCATTAACCCATTATTCCCAGTAGCCTAATTTCTACAACGTTTTTTAACGTTAGAAAATAATGCTACTGATGTAATAAGAGTGTGAAGTGTATCTTACAATTATATAATCGAATTAACAACAATTTGCTTGAACCATATTTGGTATTAATGCGGTCGGACTGTTCACAGATGACATTTATCAACTCATGCACATAATACGTATGCAAATGTGGTTGCTGATAACATACTCTGCTGATGATTCATTTTAAAAATATTAAAATGTTTACATTCACCAAATATGACCCAAGAAGGTGCAAATATGATGCTGATAATGCAAACATCCCACGTATTTACAAATCTTCCTGGGACTATCAACTTATTCGATGACGCTATTATGCTCTTACTCTGTGAAATAAATTCCGAGGGCGGGTGTTTTTTGAAAATAGGGATTGAAAATTGACTATTATCTACGCCGGTTTTGGAATATTGCATATAACGTGAAATTTCAGCTCAAGCAATACTTGTCTTTGTGACAATTGAACTGTTTAAACATGGTATGTGGATAAAATAAAGGTAATGCCTTTAAGAATAATGTTTTGCTATAAATACTTGCATTTGTGATTTTTGTGCAAAATAGCACTAACATTCTTTATGTGGAGGTAATGGTGACGGTAAAGTTCACTAAATAAATTTAAAATCATGTATAATTAGTAATCAATAGTCTTTGTTTTTCTAATGTCTATAAATAATGAAACACAAGACTATTGTGCATGCATAAAATCTCATAACTGTTAAAAACGTGATGCTATGTTTCACGCAAAAACAATTATGATTTTGTAGAAAGGTGCAGCGGCTGTGTGGGAAGTGTTTCGCCATATTTTTAGAGTTTAGGTAAACCATTTTTTTTTCAGATTTCTTAAACCACAACTTCAAACATTTCACACCAATTCCCAGGTTATGGTAAAAAATTTCACCCATACAGCGTTGGCATCTACTAGGAACTATTTTTTAGTAGAACCAAGTATGAAATATTTAACCGTGTAGTAATATTTTGAAGGAATCATTTCGATTTAATAACGCTTATTTACCTCTTTCCCAAACTTATTCTCATTTGTTGCTACTGCTAAATTCCCATAAAGTAAACACATACGTGGACTATTGTAAGATTCCACTTTACAACTTCAGTTCCCATTTCTCTTAAACTTACTTTTTTTATTATAAACCAGAAAGTTCAAGCTGTTTCCAACTTACCGTTCCACAGCTGATGATTATTTATCAATATGCATTAAAAAAATGACGTAACCAGGGTCTCGATTTCTAAGGTCTTGCAAATTTTTTCTAGGGCGGTAAATTTTACGTGTTTTTACACAATTTTTGGTATTGTTTCAACACACTTGTAATAAAGTCGACAAAAATCGATTTCTGTATTGAGTAACACAAGCTTTTTCTGAGTGTATGTAGAAATTTTCCAAATGGGTCATGTCAACAGAGAGATCTCCACGTACGTCTCTCTTTTCACCAGATATTTCAAAAAATATAATATAGTAGTAGAAATACGCCTATGAAACATTACTCGTTTTTGGCTATTCATATGTGAATACATACGTTTCAACATTATGAACATGCATACTACCAACATTTCAAGCAATATTACTCACGTTTTTATCAAAAAAGTCCATTCTCTTAAGACTAAAACCATCATCCACAAGCCCTAGCTTTTCCGCACAAAATAAACCCCAAAATAGAAAAAAATGGGAACCACCTCCGTCCGAATCCTGATATTTCGCTGAATCAGGAAATATTTCTGAGGTATGAAAAAAGAATAAAATCGCCAAAAGTCGACCGGCGGATTTGAAATTGCAACATACTTGGAGAAAAAGCGATTTCGATTCCATCAGATCCGCCGAATTTTTTTCCGAAATACTTACCCGGTTGTTGGAGAATGAATGCCGACTGAACTTCACTTCAAGGTAAGTTGAAAATATTACAGTCATCTTTAGTTAAAAATGTGTTTGTTTATTAACTTTTTACAATCGCCATTTAATATTTCATTTGTGGGGAGGGGGGGGGGCAAGGACTTCTTTTTTTTTTGTCATACATATTTTGCATGTGTTGATATTTGTAGTCATTATTAAGAAAATAGTTTTGTTAATAATCAATAAAAAAGTATTAATAATTTATACTAATATGTATAAAGTTTATTTCTATTTTACAATAATTACCAAGAAACTAAAAAAGCAAAGCATTATTTAATTTAATCATTTCATCACGTTTTTTAAACAACTACATACTCTTTGTCCCCAAATAACCATGAAATTTTTTTTATAAAATTTATTTTTGGTTTCGAAAACTTTTTGGTGGATATTTCAAATCTCGTTGACTCATACTCAGACTGTGAACTTAGACACAGCTACGAACACAGTGCAATTTTGGAATCGGCTCCAAGTGAAGTAGCCTGGAATACGAGATATAAAATTAATATGAGATATACGGATTACAACTTTGAATTTTTTAATATAAATTCATAAATTTTTTAGTAAAAGCATACAGTTTAAATTTGGCACTTTAATATATTTTTAACTGCAAAATTGGCTGTGGCACAGTTCAAATTGAACAAAAGCGAGTGACAGGCAAAAAAGTTTCTCAGATATAACTCCATAAGGGTCACATTTCACAAAAGGGTGTTTTTACGTTATGGACGTTTTTTTTTTTTTTTAGGTTGGATTTTAAATTGGCTCTAGGTTTCTTCTCTTTGATCAGTCTTTAAAGCGTTACCTACCCTAAAAACTCTCATTTTTTTTAAAAAAAAAGAAAATACGTGATAGGTAAGATATGAGCTTTTGTATTTTTCTTTGAGCAATAGATCAGGGCATGCTTTTCATTATTATTTCTTTTTAAATAATTTTTTACTTTTATTTATTTTCATTAAAATATGGTATCATTGCCCTTTCATACACTTTTATCTCAAACTTTGCATTTCTACTTCATAATAAGTACTATACTTTTGGCGCAAAATGGTAGAGTGCATGACGTTGAAATGAACAACGTGCCCTGTTTACGATATACATTTAGGTAATCTTATCGTTTTTCCACGGGGCTGTCTAGTTCTATTCTTCTTATTAGCTCTATAAATAGAGCAATTATACACTCGTAATTAAATCCTGGTCAAGTGACGAGTCGTCACTGATGGGCAACGCCAACGGTACCGCGAGCACATCGTACGCTAACGCCGTGTCGGGAATTTTGGACCTCCACAGATTTAACGAGTCATGTCATCCAGTATACTCGGTAGTTTAATTGTATTTTGTGGTTGCATATTTCGTCTATACAAAAGCAGTGAACTACCTCCGGGATTGACGGGTACATTTTCCCCAGTCAGTTAAAAATGTCAAAATGCAAGTATCCTACATATTAAAAAGATTTAACACATGTAAAATATGCTTTTGTAATTGGTGAAACATTACCATTCTTCTTCTACATTTCATACTTTCACGATGCATACCGAATATTTAATCTTGGATTATTCTCAGCTACTAGGTACATCCTATCCTGATAGTTACTAGAATGTTCGACATGCTTTAGAAGTGCACGATCTTCTATCGGCTTTCTTTTTATTACTATGTAGACATTCCCTTAACCTCACAGTTTTTTTTTTTACATTTAAACTTTGGCGATGTTAAACTTCTTGATCATGTTTTAAAAAATAACAACAGTTTGCCATAATAAGAAAAATAAGATATACAGCCCTCGGACAAATTATTAGACGTACTGCAGATTTCATGTAATCAATCAATGATGAACAAAATACCTTTTAGAAGGACATTTGTGTACCTAAACTTAAGCTATTGAATGAAAATATACTGCTATACTTAATACATAATCGACATCTTTTTTAATGATATGGCATTCTCTGGTAGTTTCATCATTCACTAAAACATACAAGTGCGTCTAATAATTTGTCAGGGATGTAGTTTGCCATTTATCTAAAAGTACTTACATATTTGAAATATAGTCTTGTTTTTATGAAGGTAGAAACCCGTTTTTTTCCCACCGAAGCATTTTTGGAGAATTCATGCCTCGTAAACTTAGGTACTTGCCCGTTTCCATATTTTAATTTTTATAAAAAGTGTTTGAATCGAATTCAAGTTATTTTCAAAAAATACATATCTTATAGAGGAATGAACAACGCTTTTGTTTACGCTCACTATTGATAATAAATATTACTAATTTGTCTTTTTTAACATACACAAAAAGTGTTTAGTTACGTAACAATACAATTTCTTGGAAATAATGAAGATAGTCTCAGATAACTTTCAATGTCATATTTTCTGTTTGTAACCAGTTAAATTTAAAGGGAACATTTTTTTATACGAAATATAATTTTTTATTAGCATGCTTATAGGATATTGAAATTATTATACATTTGTTTATTTATAATTGTGGTATCTCACAAAAGTAATCGAGATATAAATGTATTATTTATGATCGGCCCCATGACGAACATATTAACAAATCTGTACAAAATGTGCTTCATAACACATTTTGGTGTACTAAACATTCGACACAATCATTTTTTTTACAAAGTCAAAAACTTATACAATTGCATAAGAACTGGTAAAAAACGCATTTAAAACGTCCTTTTTATTTAATATCACAACTTCCACAAGCGAAAAAAAATGCTGTATCTTTTTTTTCCAACGTCGATATATCCCAAAGGGAATTTCCATATACTAACCATACACCTTTACAGTTGTAATGTTAGAATGCGACATGTCTAGGACTGATATCCATAGTGATATCCATAGCATATTTTTCTGCATCTATTATAATATTGTTTAAAATCATATTCTCTATTAGCGTTGGAAAACAATGTTTCCTTGAAGTATTATATTTTGTTTCCTTTGATATTTGACTTTTGAATTTTTGAATTGTAGTAACAAATATGTAACATATGTTTCAATGTATTTATCATTCTTACTTTGTATATGTATATTTAGAAAATAAAATGATTGGTGCCGCAAGCACCGAATGGCCAGAGCCGAGCGTAGGATGTAATTGTCCAATTAATTAAATTGTATAGGCCCTAACTATGAGGAACTGCAAAACCAAACAACCAATATGTCTGCTAAACAGAAATTTCGGATGAGCAGCGGCCGGTAAACACTTAATAAATTGTATTTAATAGGATACGTTATTTATAAATTTGTTTGAGTTTTAAATGCTATGTTTATTCATAAGATTTAAAACGTCTTAAATAACAACTATTTTTAGGTCATTAGTTTTAAAGTATTGTAAAAATTCCTAAATAAACAAAACTTAATGGAATATGAAATTAAAATTCTTGAATCATGATCCCCCACGGACAGCTCTTACGACTCACTAGATTGGTTAATTCAAATATTAACTCACCAAAAAACAAACTACATAGTTTTGTCCGTGAAAAGCTGTTCACCGTTTCTGCATGTATTGTTATACCCAGTACACTGGCCCTGGGCAGCGCATGAGCGATGCCTTGGTGGGGCGCGTGCCCAAGGCCCGCTCAAGCAGTGTAACCGCGGAAATCCAATGTAACATCCAGAGCATCGTCCCCATAAGCAACTTCCCATGATTTTTCGTTGGAAACTTTCGGCGAAATTCAAAGGAAAGGTTATCATAGGTAAGAGCAGTCCAGCTTGGCAGGTTTTCTCTTTTTTAAGCCGATCCTACATGGTGAAAATTATATAATGTTCTCAACTCGTAAACTCATAATATTTTAGGAGTTTTCTTATAGAGGTTTTACTTAATATAATTTGATTTAAAACAGGACGCCCATTTATTATTTTGAAAGTAAATTCCACCAGATATATATGAATGAAAATTCATAAATTTAACACTGTGAAAATATGTTGATATAAAATGCTTCTATGTTAATAAAAGTAATCCGATCTCTTATTTATACTCTCACCGTAATCAATATAATTAATTTTAAACAAGATTTTGCATTAAATACTAAAACCTGGTGGAGTGATAGCTTAATCAGTTATTTTCTATACTACTAATTTCCGAATTTTTGTCAGACATACTATAAACACTTTTTTACATTGACCTAATTTTATTCAGTAATAACTCCGACATTAAAATTTTAAAATATAATTATGGAAAATAATAGTCCCCGAGAAACAAAAAACATCAAGAAAAAACACATTGCTACACACTTTAAAAAAAAAAAATCCCAGGTAAAATATATGGGCAGGGACCGCCCCCCCCCACCGCCACAGCGCAGAGATCCATCATATCCCTTAAGAAACATCATGTCCCGTTAAAAAACAGTTACGCCCGTTAAACATACAAACAGTTCAAAACTAAAAAATACGGACATTTCCCTAAATTTCCTAACAGTCTATGGATACGCCGTTTATTTATTGGGTCCAGACTGTTTTCTACCAAATACGGCTCTGTGTTGCACTTAAAAATTAAAGGGACCGTAAATTTACAGTTTTTTTTTTGCAATGTATGGTGATAAAGTAATTTATTCCAGTAACGGTTTCGGAGCGCACAAATACTGGATACCGTGAGTACCTTCGTCCAACTTCACAAGGATCTTCTTGACAATAATATTTGGGGGGGCGCAACTTTGTGTATGAATATTTACATTAAAAAACACAAGTGCTAATTTTTTATTTAAACCATCTTCAACCCCCAATATTACAAATTCAAAATTTTCTGCCGCGAGTATATTTTTTAAAAAAAGCTTTTAAAAACCAAAACTGCAAATTTTTCCTTTTGGGTGAAAAATACTTAACTAAATTTTTTTTTTAAACCCACTTTTTTGTAGCATGAATCACAAGGTTAATTTGTTTTGTAATGAAAGATATCATTCCTGAAAGTTACTATAAAAATAAATTTAAAAATTTTCTACGTACATTTGTTTTTTTTTTTTTACAAACATGCTATCATCCACCATCTTCGACGATGTTTTTCAAATATTTTTTTAATTCCTCATTAATTTTCTATGCTTTTTAAATGAAAGCGCAAGCGCAATCCAAAATTTTTCATCCATAAACTCCGTTTTTTTTTCAAAAAAATGAAAAAATTGCCATGATATGAACACTCGCCAAATTTTTTGCCAATTTACCGAAAAAAAAACCCTTTTGGGGAAAACCTTGGCAAAACCAAGGGCAAATCCAAAACCCGCTCAAGCATGACCAAAGGGAAAGGCAAAAAACCGCAGTGAAAAAAAGGAAAAAATTGAAAAAAAAAAACTGAAATTTTCAAAATAGTAATAATTAAAGTGGGAAATCTGTAAGTAAACATTATTAACAATGTTTTTAGCTATCCCAAGTTGACATTTGCAGTTTTCTATAGATAGAATTTTTAAAAAACTTAATTAATTATTTTGCCTTTATGGATCTGCCTTTTTGCCATGTGTTTCCTTACATTTATTTTTTAAAGAATAATTAAGTCAGTCCCTAAAACCTATTAAATAGGGGCTTTTTTTGGATCAGTCGCATGGCTGAAATCCACCGTTTTCCTGTAACGATCGTTGGGAAGGGAAAATTTTCTTTTTGGGCATTTTATCGTTTTTTACGAACTCGGGGACAAGCAGTCAATATGCCATTATTAATAATAAATACAAACTTTCTGCATAAATAAAAAAAATCGAAATTTTGCGAAACGATTTGGAAAAATCCCGCCTATTGCTATATGCAACTGAGGAGCTTTGGTCACGTGTTTGTACAGACGTCACAGTCGATTCCCCCGGAACGTACTGATTTTCGCACGCTTTTTAAAACCCAAAATTTTTAAAATCAATAAAAAATAACTACGCATCGGAGAGAAAACTTTTTTGGGCACGATTTTTCTCACCCATTTCTCGAATAAAAAAAAAAATTAAAAAATGTGGGAATTTTCCATTGTTTTTGGATGTTTGCATGCTCTCAAAAATGCTTTAAAAAAATGGGTCCTTTGAAAAAAGTTTGTTCCTATCTTCAAATCCTTAAAAAGCCAATTTTTTTAGGTAAAACAGCAAATTAATTTTTAAAATATATTTTTTTTTTTCATTTTAGATTAATTGTTTTTTAAAATCTCGCACAGTGGAAACCCTAAATAATCCAGGGGTTTTTTTATTGCAGTAGAACCTCGATTATTTTGATCTAATTGGGTGTTTTGAAAAATACACCCTTTTTTTTTTTTTTAAACACAGTGTTTTTAAACTTTATTGTATATTATACCAAAAATATATGTTTTTTTCCCTTAACATAAGTCACTTGTGTTTTTAAAAAAAAAATTTTTAATTTAAAAAAAAAAAAATTTCAGACAGGTTTTTTAAAAAATAAGGGTTTTTACCTGTCTGGTTACAAATATGATCTTTTTACATCAAGTGGAAACAGAAGTCAAAAAACAAAATTTTATACCTAAAAAAAAAAAAATTACATTTACATTACAAGATTCAATCAATATCAAGAACTCAATTTGTAAACATTTTTAAGGGGGTAAATCCCAAAGTTTTAAAAAACAAAAAATAAAACATTAAAAAATAAAAATAACACTTTTTTATTTCAACTTCAAATGAAAAAATTTATTTTTTTCATAAGAATCAAAAAACTAAAATTCCCAAATAAACATGTTCGTGCAAAAACACTAAATTCAACTAAAAAGACAGTGCTTTTATTTTGAGCTTAAAATTTAAAT
>JAFNEN010004131.1:0-20875 GCA_019343175.1 Oedothorax gibbosus
GATTTAGCTTGAATTAGTTTTCTATAGAAATGTTTACGTTTCATTTCTTAACTTAATTTACAACAAACTATCCAAATAAAGTGAAGAGATGTTAAAAAAAGTGTTTTACAATCAAATTAAATTCAAAACTAGAACAATTTCTTTATATTTCTTTGCAGAGCTATTTTTAGTTCAGAGAAAATATCCTGTTGAAATAAGGTAACTATGCGACTAATTTTTTTCTCCAAAATAAATTTCTAGTGTTTCAAGTAACACGAACGTTTTTTCATGCATTGCCTTAATTTTTGTAAACTTTTTAGCCTACTTTTCTTTTTTTAATTCGAAAGAATTAAAAAAATGAAAAAGTAGGTATTGACATGCGGTCGATGTCCGTCTGTCCGTCTGTCCGTCTGTCCGTCTGTCTGTCTGTCTGTCCGTCCGTACCCCCCTTCCAAAATCGGTTCTAATCATCGGATCTTAAAAATTCTTTTTTTGTTAGAAAGCTATAACCTCAGATACCCAACTTTCATACTTTTTGTCCGTCTGTCTGTACGTCCGGACGGACATAAATCTACTATCTGTCGGCGAATTTCCCATTGAATTAGCATTGAAATTCAATTTTGAGTCATTTAAATCACTGTAGGTATTGAAATGCGGTCGATGTCCATCTGTCTGTCTGTCCATCTGTCTGTCTGTTCGTATGTCTGTCTGTTCGTATGTCTGTCCGCCTGTCTGTCCGTTTGTCTGTCTGTCTGTACCCCCCTTCCAAAATCGGTTCTAATCATCGGATCTTAAAAATTCTTTTTTGTTAGAAAGCTATGACCTCAGATACCCAACTTTCATACTTTTTGTCCGTCTGTCTGTACGTCGGACGGACATAAAATCTACTATCTGTCGGCGAATTTCCCATTGAATTAGCATTGAAATTCAATTTTGAGTCATTTAAATCACTGTAGGTATTGAAATGCGGTTGATGTCCAACTGTCTGTCTGTCCATCTGTCTGTCTGTTCGTATGTCTGTCCGTCTGTCTGTCCGCCTGTCTGTCCGCCTGTCTGTCCGTTTGTCTGTCTGTTTGTACCCCCCTTCCAAAATCGGTTCTAATCATCGGATCTTAAAAATTCTTTTTTGTTAGAAAGCTATGACCTCAGATACCCAACTTTCATACTTTTGTCCGTCTGTCTGTACGTCCGGATGGACATAAATCTACTATCTTTCGGCGAATTTCCATTGAATTAGCATTGAAATTTAATTTTGAGTCATTTAAATCACTGTTGCCAAATCAACAATGGCATGAGAAACTTTATTTAAACATATTTGAAGCAAAATAATATTTTCATGAATCAGTTTGGAATGACGTCATAAAATGTATCACAATTGGATTCTTTGATTATTCATTAATTATCTACCAAGAAAGCGGCAAGGCATACTTTTGCATGCAATTATGCTTAGTTTTAATTTACATTTCTTATTTTTTAATGCAGTTCGGAGTAGTTTCATTACTTTTGTTATTAATAAATATTTAATTATTCTTCGAACTACAATAAATCACGAGCAGATGATAAATAATATTTAATTAATTTACGAAAGAGTATTAAGGAAAATAGTTGATTTTGGCTTTTAGAAGTTTAAATTATAGCTGGGTGCTGTGTTTCGATTTTTTTTTCTAATGTGTATAAATCTAGTGTAGAAACGGCTGTTGATGATATTTACTTTAGGAACCTAGTTTTTTTTTCCGATTAGAACTTCAGTAAGTATTTAAGTAACAGGAAAGTAGGCTATTTTAGTTCTTTATGAACTTCTTGTTTTATATTAATTTTTTTTTTAATATTTAATCTAAAAATATTTGAAGCACGTTCAAAATGGAACGGATTCTAATTAAAGTAGTTTTTGAGCATTGGTCAGTCCGTGTGTTTGAAACCACTCTATAGCTCGAACTAAAACATGCTACGGACTTCTTTTCGAAAACTTTATTATGACGTCCTACAGAATGGGAACTCGTGTACCATATTTGAAGTCTGTAAACTGTTTTAGTTCGAGCTGTACACTCTTAAAACAAAAGACTGAAATTCACTCCTATAGGAGAAGTGCATTTTCGGCACCGAAAAGGAGTGGAAATTAACTCAGACTGAGTTAAAACTGCTCGTTTTAAGAGTGTAGGACGCAGATTGTTTTCTTTTACTTCTTTTACCCACTCCGAATAAGAGTGAAATTCACTCCTATAGGAGAAGTGCATTTTCGGCACCGGAAAGGAGTGGAAATTAACTCAGACTGAGTTAAAACCGCTCGTTTTAAGAGTGTAGGACGCAGATTGTTTTCTTTTACTTCTTTTACCCACTCCGAAAAAGAGTGAAATTCACTCCTATAGGAGAAGTGCATTTTCGGCACCGGAAAGGAGTGGAAATTAACTCAGACTGAGTTAAAACCGCTCGTTTGTTTTAAGAGTGTAGACAAGCAAATGGACCTATGTTCAATAACCACTTTTTTTTTAATTTGCGCACAAAGACGTGTAGAAAACCCAAAATCTCCAATACGGATTTTTGACTATCCATCGTAATACTTTCAGTAGCTTTATATTTCAAAATATATAATTAAAAATCAAAAGCTTGTAAGAGGGATTTTCAGTCCCACAGAGCTAATGCATTAGTTTTGAAATCACAACTTTTGCAAAAGAATTGCTTTGCCATGTTATCCCGTTTTCACCAGGTATGGGAATCATCATAACATCAATTTAAAACAAAATTGAAAAGAAAGATGACATCTGGTTATTTAATTATTATTGATAAAGTTTTTAAAAATTGTGTCGCCATCTGCTGTATTGTTTTTCGGCATTTTTGAACTTCAAAACATATATCCTTAAAACTAGATAGATTTCGTTTCAAATTTGTTTCATTTCTATGTTATGTTGATTCCCATAACTGGCGAAAAGGAATAACACGGAAAGCAATACTTCTGTGAAGTTGTGATTCCAAAACTAATGCAGTAGCTCTATGGGACTGACAATCTCTCTTAATTGAATGAAAAAAAAACTAGATGATAAAATGACGAGGGGGAAGAGGTAGATTACTGGCCTGGCACCTAACGCAACCGTATAGTAACACATTTACATGACAAGCGAATGGATGGGTGACAGAATAAATGCTAATGTTGGAATTGGGATTGTAGGATATGTACCAAATAAAGCCAAAAACTATTCCAAGTTTTTCCAAGTCAATGGTAAGACAAAACACGCCTATACATTGCACCAAACTTTGAAAATTAGCTGCAGTTGTGTTTTGCCCTCATTGTTTGCGAATGATCCGTCTATACTTATCACAGAACTCTGGTTTTATCTTGTGCTTGGCCCTAATCACAATTATGCTAAAAGAAATATCCCGATAGAGAATTGATTCACCTCGTTTTGTGGCACTGATGAAATATTACTTTGTGCGGATAGATACTACTATCCGATTTCAAACCGAAAATCAATTGCATTGTTGGTGACGAAACTCAATACGAATTGTTAGTTTCAGTTGGACGCCTTAAATTTGCCTTGCTAAAATTTTCTAGGATATAATTCTGAAACGGTATGTAGTGTATTTAGTTTTAAAATTAATGTCACTTAAGAGTTATATGTAGCCAGGGCCGGATTTAAAGATTTGCCGCTTGTAGGCTTAGGATTGAATTTATTTGTGCTTTTGTTTTGGTCGATATCTGTGAATGGTGTTTTTCCTTCCCCTTCTTCCGTTGTAAGATATACCAGATATAGGTTCTTGACTATTTTTTCCTGTCTACATATTACAATCGTCTATGTAACTTTACACTCTAAATCGAAAGCGAAATAATAGGCGAATTTTTTGCATTACAATTATTCTTTCAACTTCCAAATGTGGGGGAGAGAGTGCAACTGCCCTCGCAACAGCCATGATTGATACTAAGTATTAGTACTATATATACTTTTGCGGTTTAAAAGTATTGATGTAAATTATTTTTTTCTATCTTAAAAATATTACAATCTTTATAAGAATTTATTTTTTGTATGCCCAATGCCGCTTAATTGGTCATAAAATTTGCCGCCCCCAAAATTCGCCGCTCTAGGCTACAGCCTACTTAGCATATTTAGAAATCCGGCCCTGTATGTAGCATGACTTGTTTCTGTGATTACATTTCGACTGTAAAATCCTCATTGCATTTTCGACTGTAAAATCCTCATTACATTTTCGACTGTAAAATCCTCATGACATTTTCGACTGTAAAATCCTCATGACATTTTCGACTGTAAAATCCTCATGACATTTTCGACTGTAAAATCCTCATGACATTTTCGACTGTAAAATCCTCATTACATTTTCGACTGTAAAATCCTCATTACATTTTCGACTGTAAAATCCTCATTATATTTTCGACTGTAAAATCCTCATTACATTTTCGACTGTAAAATCCTCATTACATTTTCGACTGTAAAATCCTCATTACATTTTCGACTGTAAAATCCTCATTACATTTTCGACTGTAAAATCCTCATTACATTTTCATGAATCATATTTTGTTTGGAAAACTATTAAAATATCTAGGGTTGTGAAACACTACACGACTTTCAATTACCGCTCAGTACACATTTCCAAGTAATTGCATGCATTATTAAGGCGATTTCAATAACTTTAAAACCTACCTATTCCATTTTTTTTTTGCTTACTCGATACTTTAATTGAAGAACCTGACTTTGCATAAGAATTTAGACCCTTTATGTACTGACGGTACTTATAAGTACCACTTAAAAATCCGCTGTTTCACTTTTCATTGTTCAATTTGGAGAAAACAATGATAAGTAGAAGTTTTTGATTGACAAATTCGGTTTTACCACAGTATAAAGGTAAAATAATTTGTTCTTTAAGCTTTTACTTTAGTTTCCTGCGCTAACTAGTGGTGTGCCGACGGTACTTATAAGTACCACTTAAAAGGCAGTTGTTTTACTTTTCATTGTTCGTTTGAGGGAAAATACATGATAGTAAGCTTTTATTAATGCAGTATCGGTTTCAACACACTAAAGACTAAAAAAGTTAAATAAATTCATTTAAGAAAATGCCATTGTTAATCAGCATAATTTAGTAATTATAAGTAGATAGGAGGAAAAAGAAAATACATTCGGGACATAAAGTGCATTTTATGTCCCTACTATTTTGTACCCTTTTATATTCTAATTATTTGCAATAGCTTTCATTGACATATTTAAAGGGAAAAAATCAACTTAAAACCTAATTCGGGGCATAAAGGGTTAATGCATTATTTTTATACTAAGCAATTTAACCATAGATATAGTTAAAGTATTAGATTGGCAGATCACGTGACCTCCAGTGCTAAAGACGGACGGGGCAAAATGGCCAGTGTTGTCGCCACAGAGAAAAATACCATTTATTCTAAAACTACAAAAAATATCGTAAAAATTACTAGCTGCATTTTGGAATCTTTTTAGTGAATTTAAATCCTTTTCTAGTATTTTTTTTTTTGTAATTTTAGAATTAAATGGTATTTTTTCGTAGTATTTTTCTCCTTAAAGTGGCGGCAACACTGGCCATTTTGCCCTCTTATTCTGGCCTCCATGCACGTCCCGTCGTTAGCATTGGAGGTCACGTGATCTGCCAATCTAATACTTTAACTATGATATCTATGAATTTAACCCACTAACGACTTTGAAAATACCATTACACCTTCACTGCCAAATTAAAACGCAACGTTTTTAAACTTCGTTTCCGCGTCACTTAATTTATCCTACATAAATTGTTCGTATATAGTATATTTATCTTATATTTTGTTTATTTAGATATACTTTAGCAGAAAGCTCCTTTTTTCTGGAAATATTTTTACTAATCGTCGCTAATGGGTAAAATGCATAGATATCATAGTTAAAGTATTAGATTTGCAGATCACGTGACCTCCAATGCTAACGACGGGACGCGCATGGAGACCAGAATAAGAGGGCAAAGGGGCCAGTGTTGCCACCACATTAAGGAGAAAAATACTACGAAAAAATACAGTTTAGCCGTTAGTTGTAAAATACCGTTAGTTGTAAAATAACAAATAAAAATACTAAAAAAGCGTTTCACGTTTTTTTTAAAAAATCACTAAAAAGATTCCAAAATGCAGCTAGTATTTTTATGTTATTTTTTGTAATTTTAGAATTAAACTGTATTTATTCGTAGTATTTTTCCCATGAATGTGGTGGCAACACTGGCCCATTGCCCTCTTATTCTGGTCTCCATGCGCATCCCGTCGTTAGCATTGGAGGTCACGTGATCTGTCAATCTAATATTTTAACTATGATATCTATGGTGAAATGATACTTTCCATTTAGATTTTACTTATCTTTGACAAAGAATAAAAACAAAAGCGACTATCTTAATGATTATTTTTTGCGTAAGCATTTTATCAAAATTTTCTGTTAAATATTAAAATTGACATAAAATAAAAATCCTTTCCATGTTACATTGTTTACCTATTAAAATAAATTTATAAAAATTCAAAAGGGAAAAAAATTGCACAAAGGGACCAAGTTTTGATAATTCTGATTATCATTATTATCATTTTTATGATGAAAAAAAGATAGCACAATCAACTTGCGTTGTGAACATTAGTAATGCCATGTTACAAAACATACCCATGTTATCTCTAGGACACAAAATTATTTTGCGGCAGTATATTTTATTTTTACAAAAAAGTTTGTTACCGGGTGGCCCAGCGGGTAGTGTTTGAAACAAATGAGAAAATAAAAACAAATAAGAGACATGAGAAGAATTTAATGACGTTTATTGAATGGACATATTGGGCAATTTATGATAAAGAGTTTCGAAGTGCCCGCCATCTTTAACAAGGACAGCAGTTAGGCGGTTCTCGAATACAACCATACTCCATACTCCTTACCCATTTCCTTCCTCCATACTCCTGCCATACTCCTTTTGTTTGGCCAATTCTTTTTGTGGAACTTCTCAAAAAAGCTAAAAAAAGCTTCCCACAAAAGAATTGGTCAAACAAAAGGAGTATGGAGGAAGGTATGTGTTTGTGTCACTTTGCACAAGAAATTAAAACTGATTAAAATCATTCATTTTATTTACCACTAACCGGCGGCATAGTGTTGAGTTAAACAAACTAAATATAAAAGGGAGAAGTAAATCCATCAAAACAGTCAATCAAACAATATATAAGCTTTACAAAAGGAAAAATCTTATATACACTTTTAGAGTCCATCTTTGAATACTCCAAACACAATTTATAATTAACCGTGAAAATATAAAAAGCATTCTACCGAGCGGCATTTTTTCTCAGTAGTTGGTTGCCGACGACCGACACGACTAGAACTACACTTGTTCTTATTCCAACAGTATGGGTAAGAAGTATGGAGTATGGTTGTATTCGAGAACCGCCTAACTGCTGTCCTTGTTAAAGATGGCGGGCACTTCGAACCTCTTTATCATAAATTGCCCAATATGTCCATTCAATAAACGTCATTAAATTCTTCTCATGTCTCTTATTTGTTTTTATTTTTTTCATTTGTTTCAAACACTACCCGCTGGGCCACCCGGTATTAATATTATTCTGTATTTGCCTGTAATTTTTTTTTTATTTCAAATTTTAATAAAGTATTTGAGTATTCCAAACTCGTTTCCTAATAGGCGTTTTTCACGTCTTGAGTGGCAACAGATCCAGCGGTATTGCTTCATTCTTGGCCCTGTTGTAATTAAATTTATTTTTGTATTTTCCGAAAGTGAGTTGAGCTCAAACTTTTCTTTCAGTAGAACTAAAGCTTTTTCTCTGTTCGCGAATCACGCAAAGAGTTCTATAGTAGGGTAGAGACTGAACCTGGCAACAGCACCATGGACCAACACGGAGACGATATAGGGTGGCATGTGGTCCCGATGGCCGAATGGTTTGGATCGCAGGCCATAACGCTAGCTCCGCGCTCTGTAACAGGTGCGGGTTCGATTTCCGCCTTTGCCCTGGGTGTGCTTCCTTTCTCAGTATCAAAATTATAAATTAACTAACACTTTTGCCACTCTATTCGGGCTCCGTAGTGAGCCATGGCTGCCAATGGAAGCTCAGTACGAGTCGTTCCTCTACCCTACTATAGAACTCTTCAGAATCACGTTAAATTGCTGTCTCACAATTTCGTTTTTCTCCACATAAAACAAATATCATCTGAACCGAAGTTTTCGAACGTTATTGACGTTTTGTTAATGCTTTACATAGTTGTAATTTTATTTGGATTGAAACGATAAAGATTAATAAATAGCAGGAATAAAAACAAGTTGCACGTAAAGAATTGTAAAATAGAACGTTGCAAATGTGTAAAAGCGCGCTTTTAAAGTGAAACCAATGAAATATCAGAAATGCAAGAATGAAAACTGAAGGGAGTTACGTCATCTGAAAAAAGCCAATTTAAAATTTCCGTAAATCCTATGCTTACAAAAATGCGCAGGCTATTCCATCCCTATATTCACATATGTATCAAATCGAATGTAGCCGAACTTCATTAACATGAACTGTAAATATGATTATGATAAACTGACAGCAATTATAATAGCAACATCATAGATATCATAGTTAAAGTATTAGATTGGCAGATCACGTGACCTCCAATGCTAACGACGGGACGCGCATGGAGGCCAAATAAGGGGGCAAAATAGCCAGTGTTGTTGCCACTTTAAGAAGAAAAATACTACGAAAAAATACCATCTAATTCTAAAATTACAAAAAAATATCGTAAAAGTACTAGCTGCATTTTGGAATTAGTGACTTTAAATCCTTTTCTAGTATTTTTTTGTGTGTAATTTTAGAATTAGATGGCATTTTTTCGTAGTATTTTTCTCTTTAATGTGGCAGCAACACTGGCCATTTTGCCCTCTAATTTGGCCTCCATGCGCGTCCCGTCGTTAGCATAGGAAGTCACGTGATCTGCCAATCTAATACTTTAACTAGGATATCTATGAGTAACATCAACAATGCGCAAAAATGTGTACTGTAAAAGTCATCAAAAGTCTTTTACATGTATTCTAAGTAAGTTTCAAGTCATGTCAAAAAAATAAACCAATCTCAAAGTATATACATTGATTTGTATAACCCCCTGTACGACATTTAGTTCTCATTTAAAACGTAAAACTGCCACAAAATGTAATAATTATTTAATAAAACATTTCTTTTCGTACAACTCAATTTAAAGCCAGTCCATTCAACCTCAATATAATCAGACACATTTTTACGCCAAGTACTGAGGGATTGTCAGTCCCATAGAGCTAATGCATTAGTTTTCTAATCACAACTTCCGCAGAAGTATTGCTTTGTCATGTTAGCCCTTTTTTCCCAGGTATGAGAATCAACATAACATCGAAATGAAACAAATTTTGAAACGAAAATGTTATCTAGTTATTTAATTTTATATTTTTGAAGTTTTAAAATGCCAAAAATTACAGCAGATGGCGACACTATTTTAAAACTTTATCAAATAATAATTAAATAACCGGATGTTATTTTCTATTCAATTTTGTTTTAAATTGATGTTATGATGATTCCCATACCTGGTGAAAATGGGATAACATGACAAAGCAATTCTTTTGCAAAAATTGTGATTTCAAACCTAATGCATTATCTCTATGGGACTGACAGTCCCTCTTAAGTGTATAAGTTACAATTGCACCTGGTACTTATTGACACTACAGCCGATTAGGATAAGAGCAGTTTCCTTTTGATAAAACTCTCTTGAGGAATTCGTGTACTTGCATATGGAAATGGAATTAAGTACTTAAGAACTTTAAATTCAAGTGGAGTATACTTCGAAATTGGAATTTATTTGAATTGTGGTAACGATGACTTTTTTTTTGTATTTGATGGATTTTGATATTTGTTGAGAAAAAGAAAAGGGTTTTTTTTTGGAAAGTTTTAGAATCGAAATCTTATCTAGTCAAACTTAAATATATTAACATCGCAGTGGTTTTTAATCGAAAATTAAATTCCTCTCAATTGTTAATGAAATATGTTTGTATAACTTTTGTGGGTTAAACATTTTTAATGTTACTGGTTTTCCTTTTTTTACTGGCTCTTTTTTTAATTCGTAATATTTTTTTTTTTAAATCGAAAGTAGAGGTATTGACATCGTTTTACATCAATTTCTCGTTTCAATTGACATCAATTTCTGTTTTAATCATCCGATTTTAAAAATCGTTTTTTTTTTTTTTTTGCTAGGAAAGAATGACATCAGTAAACAATTTTTAGTACATTGTGACATTCTGCCTTGCGCTGTTTACGTCCATCTGTCCTTTTTAAGACGGGTTGATTTAAAACAGAAATGTAATTGTTTTTAACTTAGCAACTTGCATTAAACTTGAATCTTTTATGATTTCATATACATTTATAAATGCTAGTCAGTGTTAAAGTAATTGACATTATGACTTTCTTGGTGGGGGGCAAGTTTGCCAAGCACTGCGACCCCAAGTCTATTGTACTCAACCCCAGAAATGACACAGGCACAAGAGACACACATAGAAAGAGACGACACAAACACATAGACAAATAACAACATTTATTGACGGACACAAACATCCATGCCTTACCGGGATTCGAACCCGAACCCTTAAGCTCCAAAGGCTAGCTCCCTAACCGTTGTGCTACCGGGTCGGCATGTAAATGACATAAAAAAAATAGGATTGAAGCTTTGAAGGAACACTTTAATAATCAAAAAAAAAAAAATTAAAATGTCTAATATACTAAAAGATTAATGAGAACTGATTCAAAACTAAAATTTTTAAAACAACGTAACGCGTTCTAAAGTCATCCAACAAATTTTTTTTAAATATTTTTTCGTTAACGTTGTGACAACAAGGCAACATCTGGTAACAAAAGGTTTTCAGCGCAGGAAAAAAAAAGTTACAAGTCTCCTTTTTGTTCTAAGAAATCCGACACTCTGTTATCCATATTCATGGGAAAAGAAAATGAATTTTGTCACACAGCTTCCCTGCTAACAAGGGCGAAAATTATCGCTATGACGATAGCGCTGTCAGATTATATTTAAATCCTAAACTTGGATTCTATGGGCAAAGTCGTAGGCTAAATTTTATGTAATAATTGTTGCGACAATATTTTCGACATACAAAAAAAATCTGAATATCCTATCTTCACTACTTCAAATTAAAAGATTTAATGTATCCGCCCTACACTAAAATATACCCTTTTGGTCCAAAAGGCTAACCCAAAGAAAATACTACAGTGGGATTGTTTCACGGAGGATCTGGCAATAGATCTGCGGTTTTGTTTTCATGTCTTTCAACAGTGTTGCCAGCAGTTTTAGGAGAAAAACACTACGAAAAAATACCATTTAATTCTAAAATTACAAAAACGTACCATAAAAATACTAGCAAAGCGTTTCACGTTTTTTTTAAAGTCACTAAAGATTCCAAAATGCAGCAAGTATTTTTACGATATTTTTTTGTAATTTTAAAATTGAATGGTATTTTTCCGTGGTGTTTTTTTCCTAAAACTGCTGGCAACACTGTTGAAAGACATGAAAACAAAACCGCAGAGCTATTGCCAGATCCTCCATGAAACAACCCCGTTGTAAAACTTTTGAACTTTAAAATAATGTGATTTTCTAAATGGGCAGGTTTATACTGCTTTTGCTTAGATAATTTATGCATGTGAAAATGTTAATTTTTAGTTTAAAAAGCGGGTTTTGAAAATTGTTTTTTTTTTCCTATTTTTCTTTTCAAAACACGACTTTTCAAAGTTGAACAGATATCTTAAAACCCTTCTTAAAACATAGTTGAAGAACTGTTTGACATCCTGTGAACTACGATCTAAAGGTTCCAATTTTGTAAGCTAATTGTCTAGAACTATTTTACCTTAGTAACAATTGTTTAAAAAATGTATTATATTAAGGAAAATTCTTAGTAAAGTGTTTCGACTACAATATTTTTCGCTCTTTCAAGATATCCCTTAGATTTTGGTTCATAGGAGTTTACAGTGTGTTTTCTTAAAACTGTACTAAATTAAATAGTTATTTATGCAACAAGTGTGAAAAGTAACACTTTTAAAGTTTTTTTTAGTTTAAAGTCAAACATTTGAACATGGATACTGATTCAAAAATAAAAAAATAATAACATTCACGCGCATAATATTTATAAATAAAGCAGATCAATAAATTTATGGATTTTAAGAATATTATGAAATAGACATTTTACTTGAAATGTTGGCATCTTATGAAAAGAGTGAAAAAAAGTACTTTTTTTCACTGCTTTTGGGTGAAAAAAAGTAATTTTTTATCACTGTTTCTAAAAAGTATAACTTTTCGCACGCGTCTGATATTAAAATTATAGTGTAAAACTCGGATTTTTTTCACGCAATTATAAAAAGAAAATTTAAACATTTTAAACACTTTTGTTTTGAAGAAAGGTTTTAAAAAATGAGTTTTTTTGCACCAATTTATCAAAAGCAGGCAAAAAAAATTATAGAATGATAAATAAATACTTAATAGTTACGACCTTTTAATGAAGGCCTCTTAACAACTGTTGTGTAAACAAAAAATAATTAATGTAATATACCACTGTAAAAATAAGTATTTATAACTGAAAAATAACAAACAAATCTTTAAAATTATACTGAACAATCAAATATAAAAATAAAAAACGTAACTAATTTTGAAGGTACCTTTATACTATAATATACAATTACAAATAAAAATATTTTCATTAAATGTAAAAAGCTAAAATGAAATTACGTGCATTAACTAGTTCATTAAAGAAACTTTTTTTTACATGAAAGTTTCATAATGATTTATGAGTTTTTTTGCACCAATTTATCAAAAGCAGGCAAAAAAAAATTATAGAATGATAAATAAATACTTAATAGTTACGACCTTTTAATGAAGGCCTCTTAACAACTGTTGTGTAAACAAAAAATAGTTAATGTAATATACCACTGTAAAAATAAGTATTTATAACTGAAAAATAACAAACAAATCTTTACCATTATACTGAACAATCAAATATAAAAATAAAAAACGTAACTAATTTTGAAGGTACCTTTATACTATAATATACAATTACAAATAAAAATATTTTCATTAAATGTAAAAAGCTAAAATGAAATTACGTGCATTAACTAGTTCATTAAAGAAACTTTTTTTACATGAAAGTTTCATAATGATTTATGAGTTTTTTTGCACCAATTTATCAAAAGCAGGCAAAAAAAAATTATAGAATGATAAATAAATACTTAATAGTTACGACCTTTTAATGAAGGCCTCTTAACAACTGTTGTGTAAACAAAAAATAATTAATGTAATATACCACTGTAAAAATAAGTATTTATAACTGAAAAATAACAAACAAATCTTTACCATTATACTGAACAATCAAATATAAAAATAAAAACGTAACTAATTTTGAAGGTACCTTTATAATATAATATACAATTACAAATAAAAATATTTTCATTAAATGTAAAAGCTAAAATGAAATTACGTGCATTAACTAGTTCATTAAAGAAACTTTTTTTACATGAAAGTTTCATAATGATTTATTTTGTAGAAAAAAGTTATTAAACATTTTCTGGAGTCCCATTCCTATAAGTTTGAATACGTATTTCGTCTGCTTTCAAACTTTTTCTCTGTTTCACGTTTTTCAATTCTTGTATTTAATAAATCCCTAAGGCTTTTTTGCTAATTAAGTTAGAATTTTGAACCTGTGTTCTTATATATATGGTGCTCAAAATTGTGCATGGAATAAGGTCTACTATGTATAGTTGTTTTTTTTAAATGTTGAATTCAATAATTTGTAATTTTTGTGTGATTTTTTTGAGATTTTCATATAAATGCACGCTACTTTTTAACTGTAGCTCACATTTTAAAATACAACTTGAACAAGTAGTTCTAAAAACAAACTGTAAAAGTTTGGTGGATTTATTCTCAAAATTGAAAGAGGAGTAGCGTTTTAAAAAAAAGTTCAAAATTTTGACTATTTTTATTTAAAAAAATTATAAACTATTTGTAAATATTTGTTTCTAATGCTAGAAAATGTTTATTTAGAGCAAACGTTATATAAAAACCACTATAATTTACAAGTTTATGTTATTATTTCTAGAAATAATGCTTTGGGTACCGTATCCCCTTAAATATCGAAATTTTTTCGCTTGAACTTTTATTCACTTGATTTGGCCTTTGGAAAACGAATTTCTTTAAGTGTCCGATTTTTTTACTGGCTTGTTTCAGGGGATTCATTCTTACATTTCCCCATTCGGTTCCATTCGGTTTCATTTCTTTTTAATTCTGTTAAATTTTAACTATGCAAAGGCGAAATCAAATCGTTTGTTGTTAGAAAACTACAATTAACAAACATAAATTACTGATTACCAATTATACTGATTTTCAGATTTTTGCTACACTTTTCATGACAACTATTTCACGTATTTGAAAATAATTTTATATTATTAAATGGACTTGTTTCAAGAGAGATCTGGCAACAGCTCCGCGGTCTTGTTTTCATTTTTCTCGAATTACTTTTGCCTTGGTATTCCAAATTGAGTTTTCTAAGAATATTTTAGTTATTTTTTAAAAAATTCCAACTTCTTTCAATGCAAGTTTTCCTTGATAAATGTTTAAAACAACCAACAGCACGGCAAGACGTTGTAATTTTAAAAAATAACACCTAAAGTAACTTATTCTTAGAAAACTCAATTTCGAATATCATCAAAAGTAATTCGAGAAAAATGAAAACAACACGCATAGCTGTTGCCAGATCAAACGTGAAACAAGCCCGTTATATTTTAACCAATTCCTCGTCTAGTATCGGCATACAAGCCGCCTGTCAGCGGATCCCTGAAAATGCATGCAACGATCTGGCAGAGGCACTTCAGTTACTCGATTAAGATAACGATGAAAATAGAAGACTAAGATTAATCGACATCGAAGAATCCCGGACTAATAAACAATGAGATGACACGGTGAAAGGGAGGCTGGGAATAGGGCTTGGCGATGCTTGGCGTCAGAAACAGGGAAGCTGTCGCCAAACCGGTGTAATAGGCCCAAATTAAGAGGGACTGTCAGTCCCATAGCGCTAAATGCATTAGTTTTCAAAACTTTTGCAAAAGAATTTCTTTGCCATGTTATCCCATTTTCACCAGGTATGGGAATCATCATAACTTAAAACACAATGGAAAAGAAAATAACATACGGTTATTTAATTATTAATTGATAAAGTTTTAAAATACATACAGCCATCTGCTGTATATTTCTGGCATTTTAAAACTTCAAAAATATATTGCCAGCTGTAAGTGTTTTATTTAAGCTTTAAAGAATTGATGGGTTGTTTATATGGGTAACAAATGTCAGATATATTCTTCAGGCAGACGCCATTGTTCATTATCTATTCTTTTCGCTATGTTCTTTAAGGATTTTGTTTACCATTTTTTATTCTTCTAGGTTGTGGGGAGGGGGTAGGTTATGACCCTAGTACCCCCTAGGTATCTGGGAGGGAGACACATGATTAGAAAGAACGAGAATTTGTTAGTTTTATCTTAGAAAAATAAACCATTTACTTTTTAATTTTCTAATTTGTTTCGACCCCCCCCCCTAAAATTTCAGCGACGCAGTCTGCGTTGACCCCCCCCCCTCCCCTGTAGGCACCCCCGTTGCCACAACCAAATAACGAAGCCGAATTCTGAGCTGACACTCAACGCAACCTTATAGTGACATCAAAGTGGCACCAGGACTTTGGACCATGTCGGATTTAACGTGCAGCAGTCACATACACGACGCTGTTTGTTAGGCTGTGTTTTTGCCCAGCACCATCCGTTCATTAAGTGGCTAAGGTCCCGTGGTGAACCCCGTGTGGTTGGTTGTTGATAGACATATATATTCAGGTTTTGTGTGCTTGGTCAGCGACCCGCTTATAAACCTTCGTCAAGTAAGACAGACACAACAGACAATTACACACACACATAAGTGGATCCATCTAATTTTTAGAGACAGAGGCCAACTAGAGGATCCCCAGAATTGGCTTGTCACCCCCAGAGGTATTGATTTGGTATGGGAACTTAGAGGACTTTCGGACCCAACAGATTTAACGAGCACGTACTCCGCATATACTCGGTAGGTCTTCAGTGGTACCGGGACTCGATCGCAGGACCTTCCGATCCCGAGACCGAGACGCTGACCACTAGGCTCACTACGGCCCTCCCCGTGTGGTGTGGTCGTTAGTGGCATGACTTCATGGCCACAGAGCAATGCCGGATCATCCGTAGCATGGCGTTTCACAGCTTAGTTACTTAGGGGCTGGGGGAGCCCAGTCAGTAAGGGCCTTGCTTTACATGCGAAAGATCCCAGGTTAGGGTCCGGTCATAGCTTAAAAACATAACTGCCGACCTACAAACGGTACGTGCATGCAAAAAGTCCGACGAATAATACCCCTTATAGAGGGAGTGCATGTTACATATGATTCAAAGTCCCAACCTGCATATGATATGTCGCCCTTAAGGTTGCATTGGGTGCCTACTCGGGTGTCGTTCGTCACTTGACTGTGGTTCTGAATCATGACGCCCGTTTCAATAACCATCGTGTAGCTCTAGTGCGACGACAATTCAACCTAATTACAAATAAATAAGACACTGCTTATGTGGCTTTTATTTGTTGGTTGGTTGGAAGACATATATTTTCAGGCTTGTGTGCTTGGTCACAAGACCCGCTTATAAACATCGTCAAGAAGACGGACACGACAACACACACCATATGACAGACGCTGCCATCTATCGCCACCTCCACAATTTAGACATGTCCCTGAAGGGGAATTATTTGTTACATAATATATATATAACTATTAATCGTAAAAAGTATTTCCTAATTTAATGCTTTTCTTACTAATATTTTTGGGGGATTGGTCGAATTAACTTCTCACTAGACTAGAGCTACTGTGAGACATCCTCATTGTGGTTCAAGGCATTTTGAAAGAAAAAAAATTAAATAATGCCAAGTTAATCTCCACATTGTCCATTTGGGCCTATTTCTGAGCAATCGACAACTTCACTTTACAACCATGTATTCATATTGGGTTTTCACTAGCCAGCATCTCCCTTTTCTCTTTGCCTTCACGGAATGAATCATACAGCAGCCCATCCGAGATTTAACGACTAACGGATCCCCGGTTAGTAGTGGTTCAAATAGTGGTTCAAATTATGCACCCCCATAGGACTAATTAATATTTCTGGTAAATTTATATGGCTTGTTTCTCTCAATTGTTTGCGCAACACGAAATTTATGTTTAGAATTTTTACACGATTTTTATTTTTATACTTATTTTTTTGATGTTCTACGTTTTTTTTGTTTTTAAAGTAGTGTAGATCTAAAGCAAGGAAAGTAGCTGATTCGGTTAGTATATTAGCATATGAGAGCTGTAATGGCTGATAGTGAAATTAACTTGAAATAATTTTAATGAATGCATGCGAACATAGAGCTTTTAATTATTAAAAAACAAGTAGGTTTGTTACAGAAATCTATCACTTAACCCGCTTCCACACAACAGTTGTGTTTTTTCGCCTTTTTTACTCTGTTAAACACAGCATTGATATTCTATCTTAAACATTTACATGCTAAATTTTGGCTAGTATCATTTATTTTATTTCGAAAATTCAATAATTATTACTTACTTATCGTTTGCAAAAATTAATTTATATTTCAAAGAATAAATCTATATAATAAAAGAAAGAGTCTGTCTGTGTGTCTGTTATCGATCGTAAAAGACCTACTTATACTGCCCTCAGAAATTCGAAATTTTTAAGATAGATTCCCTTTAATACTAACGTGTGCACCTGAGGCTTAGTTTTTTTCATATTTGTTCCATTTTTGAAGAAAATTCGAATTTTCTGAAAAAAATACACCACTTTTGCTCAAATCCGATAATTTTTTTCTCTTTCCTGATGCCATCGGCTGAAAAAATTAATAAAAACTTTTAAACGAAAACATTTAAAATTCAAAATGTTTATTTTATTCTTTGCCATTACTTTCAGAAACTAAATTCATTATTTGAAAAAATAATTGACATGTTTCAAGTGACGTAATTTCGCCAATCTTCAGTCCCGGATTTATTGTAGGTTTTTTTTGATGATTTTTTCATTGATTTTTCTGTTGACTGGGAGGGATGCATATTTTAGCAATAAATGTACAGTTAACTATTACTGAACATGATGTTATAAAGGCCCTCAACTAAGCTATAGTGTTTTATTTCTTTTTTTTTCCCAATACGTTGCCAATCTCGCCAATATTAACTAAATTCGCCATAGGCATTTTTTTATCATTTTTAAGCTGGTCGGTTGTTCGAGTATTGGTTAGAGCTGTATAATGGGGGGTGGGTTTTTAGCTATATCTATTTTCTCGCCCAAAATTTTTTTCCCCCAAAAAGCGCCAAAAGAAACTAAAAGGTTTTTTTTATTTATGGGGAATTTTGATGACATTTTTTGGTGCATTTTTTTGCTTATTTTTCATTTTGGGAAAATTTTTAAAGGGAATGAACGGGTTTTTTAAATTAAAGAGGGAAAATAACAAAGTTTATGATCCTGTAACAGGTTTATGTTTTAAAAATAAATTTGAAGATTTTTTATTTTTTAACCGTGCGAAGAAGGGTTAAATTTGTAGTATGAAAATTCCCGCTTTTTGAATACGCCTGTTGAATGAAAACATTATATCAAGTACAAAAATTCGTAGTGAATTAAAATTGAGTCCTTTCAAAATGATCGATGTCGCAAAAATAAATTTTTTAATTTATTGTCTAAAAGAAAAATTTCTCATTTGGGGTTTTTCGAAGGCATGGTGATTTTAAATTTTATAAAAATGGCTTCCCATGTTTTTAATGAGTTAATTTGCAGTTTTTTTTTTAAATAATTTAAGTACTTTTTAATTTAAATTTTTTAGAAAATTTTTAATGTATTCAATTTTGATGCTCATGAAATTTTTTACGCACCACACTTTTCCCAATTTGTAGTTTTTGGGCCCGAAGGGGTGACGGACAGACGGACTGAACTATTATAATACCTTCTACTTTTTTTCGGTATGAACGTAGTGTGGAAGCTAATATATTAGTTATCTTAATTAATTTATGATAATTGATTAATTTAATACATTTTAAGATTAAGAAAGATAAGAGATAGAGGGGGGGGGATATATAATAACGTTTTATTGAGCCTAAAAGTCGACGAAGAAAATACCTCACGTGTTGAGGAGTGCACGTTAAAATAAGTTCCGAGTCCCGATGCTGTGAATGATGTATCCTTAAAAAGTTGCGTAGGGTGCCTACTCAGCTGTCGGCTAGTCTCTGTAGTTCTAAATTATTACGCCGTGGCCAATAGCCTTCGGTCAGCTCAGTGCCGACGTTACGTCACTCAACTTTACATATATTTATTTAGATTCTCTCAATAAAATTGTAAAGTAGGCCTAATATACTTGCGTACTAGTAATATAATACTTGTGAAATATAGCATGTAATAATAATATAATACTCCGGAAATACTTGTAAAAAAGTAAAACTACTATGTTTAAGACTTTTGACATTCTACAACGCTTTTGTTAATGTACTATATTTTTTTTACAAGGGGCATCTTATTACTGTTATTGATTACTTATCACTTCTACATGTTCTATCTAATATATCACTAAAATCTTCCTGATAAAGTTCATCGTAAAGTAAAATACTATCGATATCTATCGATAACCGTGCGCTGTTCTCGGCTAATCTCAGGTATTCCTCCCACTTTCTTCATGCTTTTGTAACTCCTTTTTTTCCAATAAACGCTCCATATTCTCGTGATGTGTTTACAATCAAGCGAGAGTAACTTTAGGAACTGATAACTGAGATAAGTAGAGATATGCAACCCCGTTCAACCTCGCGGAAATAAAGTAGCAAAAGTCATAACGCACTGCGCAGACCATGAGAGAGCGTCATACGTGACAACTTAGCACTGCTTGCGAAAAATAATTGTCGTCGTGTTACATTTTCGTATTAGGTTTGTCTATTACAACAGGGCCGGATTTAAAGATTTGCCGCTGTAGGCTACGATTTTGCCGCCCCAGTCCACAATTTTCTCCGCAATTCGGGGAAAGTAGCTGGTTAGGCTGAAAATAGGGTGGTAATGCGGTTGTTTGTAAATAGATACACATATTCTAATCATCTATGTAACCTTTAGCACTAATTGAAACGAAATAGGCGAATTTCTTTGTGAAAACGGTTCTACTATTTTGTCTTTCAACTTCTAAATCCGAGAGGAAGGGTGGTACTTGCCCTCGCAGCGACCATGTTTTGCCTCGAAATCTTTGTACTTATATATAGCGTTTTACGGTATTACGCATTAATGTAAATTATTTGTTTTCTTTCTTAAATATATTCGTATCTCTATAAAAATTTTTTTTTTTGCCGAATGCCCCTTGAATTGGGCGTAAAATTTGGGCCCCCCCAAAAAATTCGCCGCTCTAGGGTACAGCCTACTTACCTTTTTGAAAACCGGCCCTTATTACTAAAAGGTTTAAATTTTCATGGTATTCTTTTAAAAAAACCCTTTAGCACGAAAAAAGTCCTGGTTTAAAACTTTGTCGAAAATTCTATTGCCAAATGCTTTGAAATCACGTGACGTACGCGCCAAAAAGTGCTTATTTTTTGCTTCCTCCGGGAAAAGGGTTACTGCGTCTCTACGCTTTAAACTCTTCTGAAAAACTGGGAACGGGTCGCTAGGAGTTACACAAAATATTGCCTCCATTTCATAGAAAAAAGTCGTGACAAGCCGGGGGGTGGGGGTATGACCACCCCACCCGGGTTTAGTAAAGTCATTAATCCCGGTGAAAGCACGGCGGATTACTATTGTTGTAGAAACACTTAAAAATTGTTATAAGGGGGCCCGGGTGGC
>JAFNEN010004132.1:0-19893 GCA_019343175.1 Oedothorax gibbosus
TGTTGCATCATCATTCGTTTTAACTTTTAAATGTGCCGCGGTTTCTCTTTTAACCTGGCCGCAAGGTAGCGTGGCAGTCAGCTGAAAACGGGGAAAACCCCTTTTCTCATTCTTTGCTTCTTTATGTAATACTGTTCTGTTTTTCTTGGTATTCGTCTTGTGCTCGTATGAATAAAACGTGATAAAACCATGCTGGACCTTTAATGAATATTTGGAAAACTCTAGCAGCTATTAATTATCACTATCATATCACTACATGTGGCGCCCAAGATTAAACTGAACCCATCACTGGATAACAATAATGTCTTCTACGAATTCGAGCACAATTCTACAACGGAAAGTCCTCCGTTCGTCCGTTAGCAAAGCCATAACGGAACTCGACAATGCTATTACAGCACGAGATGTGTCCTTGACAGGGCAAATATTTGCAAAGTTAGAAGAAAAATCCTCTCGTCTTTTTGAAAATGATCCAGAAGTGCTGGAATATTTATCGTCGCAGGCAACACAAGATGAAACGAGTAAGTCCAATCTTGAAACTTTATTAATTAAAGAAATTGAGGAGCAGGAAAATTATCGTGACAGTTATATTTGTGCTAAAAAACGGTATAACGATTTTTTGAAATCTCTCGAAAAATCAGTGCCAATGAGTGACCATAAGTCTGATTTAATTAATGTTAATTTGCCTAAACTTGAGTTAAAAGAATTTGATGGTAACCCAAAAAATTGGTTTTCATTTTGGGGAATGTTTAAAAAAATAGATGGTGATCCAGGTTTGGGGGATGACATTAAATTGGCATATCTTTTGCAAACAACTAAAAATAAGGCATTAGAATTTGTTCAATCATACCAGGTTTCTAAAAGTGATTATAAAACTGTAATTGCTAACTTAAAAGCTAGGTTTGCCGATGATAATATGCTAATTGAGTTATACGTTCGTGAATTATTAAAACTTATTTTAAATCAATCTCAGAACATGTCTTTTGTTAATTTAGTGGATCAACTGGACACCCAGTTGCGCTGTTTAGAAAACCTTGGCGTAACAAAAGAAAAATACGCATGTATGCTCTATCCACTAGTCGAAGCGTCAATTCCGGAAAATATTTTAATAGCATGGGAAAGGGAAAGAAATTCACTTTCTAACTCCACTCAAGCAAAAACGCATGACCTCGAACTCCTTATGAAATTCCTACGTAATGAGGTATTGGGGTCAGAACGCATTCGAATCGCGAAAAACTTTTGCTCAGCGGATAAAAAACTTACAGGCAAAGCGAAATCGGAAAATAATCGGGATTTTAATGTTGCTCCCGTCCCAACGGCTTCAACGTTATTAACTCAAACAAAAAATGACAAACGACAATCTAATAACGTGTTTTGTATATTTTGTGAGAAAAAAACACATCGCTCCTGTGATTGCTTTACCGCGCAAAAAATCTCATTTCAGGAAAGAAAAGACAAGGTATTTAAAATGAAGGCATGTTTAGCATGTTTAAAGGTAAATTGTCGCGCAGACAAATGTGGAATGAGTATTCGGTGCGTGGTGTGTACTAAAAAACACTATCCCATTTTATGCCCAACCTTGTGTAAGGACAGTGATAATTGTTCTTTTCCCGAAACCAAAACTGCAACTAATAGCGTTATTAGTAATAGCTGTTCGGGAACAGCAGATGTTCTGCTACAAACACTCATGATCAGAGTATCGGGTCCTTCAAACACAAAGGTTGTTCGTGCATTGTGTGACAGTGCAAGCCAAAAATCTTATATCAAGCGAGATTTAGCAGAGTTTTTAAACTTAAAAATCGATCACACTGAACAACTTAAACACAGTTTATTTGGGGGTATCGAAACTGAAAAAACTAAACATAATGTTTTAAAATGTGAACTTCAGGAAATTCGTGGTAACTATAAGTGCGAGGCGGTTTTGTTGGATAAGGAAACCATCTGTGGTATAATACCTAAAATAAATAAGTCCGATGCAGAATGCTTCACTAAACATGGGATTTGTTTGTCCGACAGTGAAAGCAATTGTTCTGACATCTCAATACTTCTCGGTGCAGACATTTTAGGGAAACTTTTGACCGGTTCCATTAGCCAACAGCCAAATGGTTTGACTGCTGTGCAAACGTATCTGGGTTGGGTTGTGATGGGTACAACAAATACCTGGACTAATAGCTCTAACCACGCAATGCCTATAATATCACTTCATAGTGGCAGCAAAATTTGCGACCTTTGGTCATTGGATGTCCTGGGTATAAGTGACCCTGTTGAAAACAAAACCAAACATGAATTGGATACTGAAACTATTGCTTTTTTCGAAAAAACTGTACATTTTCGAGGTGATAGGTACGAGGTGAAACTGCCATGGGTCGACGAACACCCGGGACTGTGTGATTTGCGATTTCAATCAGAGAAACGTCTCAATACAATGACATCAAAACTGATTTCTATGGGAAAATTTGATTCATATGACGCAATTCTTAAAGATTGGGAAGAACAAAAAATAATAGAACAGGTACCTAATGCGGAAGTTTCAACAGATATTACGTGCAGATATTTACCGCACAGAGCTGTTTTTAAAGATAGCAGCTTAACGACAAAAATCCGTCCGGTTTTCGATGCCAGTGCTAAAGATGAGAATTCTGTCACTCTAAACCAGTGTTTGGCCACCGGCCCAAATTATATAGAGATGATTCCTTCCATTCTCAACAGATTTCGTAAGGACGAGGTCGGTGTGATATCCGACATCCGCAAAGCGTTTCTTCAGGTTAGCGTTTCCCCGAGTGACAGAGATTTTCTACGTTTTCTCTGGTGGGAAGACTTTGAAAAACGGAAAATTAAAACATACCGACACTGCAGAGTGGTTTTCGGACTCTCTTGCAGTCCTTTTCTACTCATGGCTACAATTTTCTATCACCTTGACAAAGTCAAAAACGACATAGAAATGAGTGGGAACGACATAGGGCACGTCCAAAAATTAAAGGACGCATTTTATGTAGACAACGTAGTAACCAGCGTTGTGAACGTTAAGGAATTGGAACGGTTTGCTGAGTTAGCAAACCACATCATGTCCCAGGCAGGCTTTGAGCTCACAGGGTGGGTCAACTCCACACAAGGTGCAAAACAAAATTCGGATGTAGGAAAAACTGCGTGTACTAACGTTCTTGGTTTATTATGGCAACCCGATTCAGATATGTTGGCATGCGATGTCAGTAACGTGAAAACTGAAGTAGGTGATACATGTACAAAACGACAATTATTGTCGATCGCGCAGAGAATATTCGATCCGATTGGGTTCACCGCGCCCGTGACACTCATTCCAAAATTGCTAATGCAAAAAGCATGGAAAAATGATAAACTAACATGGGATCAACAACTTCCACATGAAATTGTGGAAGAATTTAAAAATTGGCTAAACAGTTTGGAGTTCTTGAATTTAATACAAATTCCGCGTTATTTTGGGGGCTTGCTAAATGGGTGCACAACTACTGTGCACATGTTTAGCGACGCTAGTGGTAAAGCTTTCGCAGCGTGCGTGTTTTTGCGAATTGAATGCGGCAGAGAAGTACACATAAAATTAATCCAGGCCAAATCACGCGTAGCACCCCTAAAAAAAGACCCTTTAACTAAAATAAAGACCGAGATGAGTATCCCAAAATTAGAGCTTATGGCGGCGCTCATTGGCACTCGGCTGGTACAAAACGTTAAAACATCTCTAAACATCGTTAACTTCAAGACGTACTATTGGACTGACTCAAAAGTAGTTTTGTGTTGGATACAAAACCAGGGACCCTGGAAAACTTTCGTAAACAATCGAATAAAAGAGATACATTCGTCCTCTGCCAAAGAAGACTGGCACTTTGTACCATCTCAGATGAATGCTGCGGACGTGGCGTCACGTGGTTGCAACGCTCAAACACTCTACAGCCTTCGTTGGTGGGAGGGTCCCACATGGTTGAGAGATCGTGACTCTTGGCCGGACACTAATAACTCTGACTTCTCGGACGCATTGGACCTTGCTACTGTAGAGAAAAAACCCACTGTTACGACAAATCTTTCATTGGGTGCACCTGTGTCTAACTTCCTCGATTGGACTGATCGGGTTTCAAAGTTTTCATCAGTTGTGCGAATCTTGGCCTACTGCAAACGCTTTATCCTCAATCTTAAAGCACTAGTGAATGGTCAAAGGGCCGCGTTCCTGAAAGGAGACTTGAGTTACGAAGAGATCGCCAAGTCTGAACTCGATATACTCCTTTTCATACAAAAAGACTCGTTTGGAAAGAACCGTCAACTTATTCCACCGAACTTTGTCGTCTACAGCGACTCTGATGGACTCCTTAGAGTCGAGACCAAACTGATCGCCACTGATACGAATGACTACTTCAGACGACCCATCTTGCTGCCTGACAAACACAGGCTTGTGTTTCTGCTCATCGACGAGAAACATCGAATACACAACCATGCGGGTGTGCAAACACTCGTAATATTACTTCGTGAGAAATTCCGGATTTTGCGATCCAGGAAAATAACAAGATCGGTGATTTCGAAGTGCGTGGCGTGTCAACGGTTCAAGTCGAAACCCTCAAGTACAACCTTTGCGCCCCTCCCTGAAGAACGGGTGCGAACGTCAGCCGTCTTCGAGACAACTGGTGTCGACCTCGCCGGCCCACTGGTACTTCGCGATGGCGAGAAGGTGTGGGTGGTCATTTTCTCGTGCGCTGTCTACAGAGCTGTCCACTTCGAGCTCGCCAAGGACATTTCAACACAAAGTTTCCTTCTGGCATTGAGGCGCTTCATTTCGCGTCGAGGGCGTGTGACCACCATCTACTCGGACAACGGAACGAACTTTGTGGGTGCGAGTAACGAGCTCAAGTCCATCGATTGGAGTGCCATCACCAATCACGCAGATCTGAAAAGGATCTGCTGGCACTTCAATCCACCAGCCGCAGCGTGGTGGGGGGGATTTTGGGAGCGTGTCGTAAGGATGCTAAAAGAATTGCTGAGACGCAATTTGGGGAAAGCGTGTCTTCACTACGAAGAACTGTACACGGTTGTGTGTGAATGTGAAGCTATCCTAAACAGCAGACCCCTTACCTACCTGTCCGATGAGCCTTCTGATCTAGTGCCACTAACTCCTTCTATCTTTTTACAGGACCAAACTGAGTACTGTGTTGAAGACCTTGATTATAATGACTTAAGTAGCCTTCGTAAGCGTGCAAAACACCTTCACTCAGTAAAAGAAAAGCTTAAAACGCGTTTCCAAAAGAATACATCTCCATCCTCAGGCAGTCAGGAAATGTTCATCAGACTCCTTTGGAGGTTGGGGATGTCGTTCTGATTGGCTCGGATAATAGGAAACGTGTAGACTGGCCGTTGGCTAGAATAGTTGAAATTTATAAGGGACGTGATGGTGTTGCACGTGTCGCGAAGGTCAAAACTCAAAGTGGTGAATTAGTTCGACCATTCCAAAGACTGTTTCGCTTAGAAACTTCATATCAAACTGGTGAGACATTGAGAAGTGTGAAACCTAAAACCCTACACGAAGTGGTAGAGTCATCAAACCTGTTAGGATTTGAACTTTATATATGTTTTTCTTCTGAACTTTAAGTATGTTTTTTTTATGTTTTACATTTAGGTATGCTGTGTATTTTACATTTGTGAAAACTATTTAGTACTAAGTTCTCTTAAAATAATTGTATCTTTAAGGATCATGTTTAAATTTTCTAACTTCTAGTTAACTAAAGTTTTGTATAAAGTTAAACTTTATAACCTTTTGTGGTCGGAGGATGTTGCATCATCATTCGTTTTAACTTTTAAATGTGCCGCGGTTTCTCTTTTAACCTGGCCGCAAGGTAGCGTGGCAGTCAGCTGAAAACGGGGAAAACCCCTTTTTCTCACTCTTTGCTTCTTTATGTAATACTGTTCTGTTTTTCTTGGTATTCGTCTTGTGCTCGTATGAATAAAACGTGATAAAACCATGCTGGACCTTTAATGAATATTTGGAAAACTCTAGCAGCTATTAATTATCACTATCATATCACTACAATTTGTTTGGTGTGTTTCTAAGATATTACTTGCATCAAAAAAATATATTCCATGTAATTTTCTTTCCTTAAAGAATTCTGGTAGTCATTGGATTGATAAAAAAATTCATATGCAAAATAAAAGTAAAGATCGAAGTCTGTTTTATTTTTGGCCTACTTTTTTTTTAATGGAAAATAGGCATTGACATGGTGACAATGTCCGTTCTACTGCACTGCCCTTCCAATATCGGTCCTATCTGTCGGATCTTAATTTTTTTTTCGAATCTGTGTAAAGTCGTCTGTTCCAACTGGGTCCTTCTTATTGGAATATTTACATTTTTTAAAATAATGTAAACACAACTTTGGGGTACATGATGACAGGGTCTTTACAAATATCGCAAAATGTTTAAAACCTACCTTCGAACACTTCAGCTTGTAGAATTAAGAAGTTTAATCGTTGCTGACCAAAGTATTTTTTTGTTATTTTTTAAAAGCAAAACAAATTGCCGTTGCTTCCCCCTCATTTTTATTTGGTATTTCTAATTTGTTGTATTCGTGAACTAAATAAAGGTATGACAGTGGTTTGATTTTATAAAAAGAAATTTATAAATAATAAAAGGGGTGTCTATTTTTTAACTCAAGTATTAATCAATTACTCCAAGCTATTAATCACTATAAAATAATTTTATTGAAGAAAATATCACAGAAAATGAGTGTTATCGAAATTATCCTGCCACCGAAAGTTTACTTTTCCCGTCAACCTTTGTTAATGCACGCAAAAGTATTATTATAATTCCGACCAGCAACAAAATTAATTAACGAAAGACATTCAGTAATAAAAAAAACATCCCAACGTAATATGTAAAACTAAAGTATTGGTGAGCACAGAAATAAACTGTACCCCTTAAGAGGGACTGTCAGTCCCATAGAGATAATGCATTAGTTTTGAATACAATTTTGCAAAAGAATTGATTTGCCATGTTATCCATTTCACCCCCAGGTATGGAATTCATATACATCAATTTAAAACAAAATTTATAGGAAATAACATCGGTTATTAATATTTGATAATTTAAATGTGTCGCCATCTGTGTAATTTTTGCATTTTAAAACTGCAAAAATATATTTAATTAAATAACTAGATAACCCTTTTCGTTTCAAAATTTTGTTTCATTTCGATGTTATGTTGATTCTCATACCTGGAAAAAAAGGGCTAACATGGCAAAGCAATACTTCTGCAGAAGTTGTGATTAGAAAACTAATGCATTAGCTCTATGGGACTGACAATCCCTCTTTTTTCAAAACTTTCTTTGTTAAAAAAAATTCAAATCAATTTTTAAACATCTAAGAATGCAAGCGTGAATAATTTAGGGTCAATTTATTTCATAAAATGTTTTTGGAGTGAATTTTATTTTATCGTGTATTTCATAATTTCATTTAATTAAAACAAATATTATTTAATTCTTCAAAAGACATGATTCTTCCATCTAATGATAAATAAGTGCGAGCTTAACTTAGTGAGAAAAAGATTCGCAAGCTGATGATTCCAAATGGAATCATTTTGGGTGAAAGCTTTTAAACCATGAATTCCCCTATTTCTTTTGAGCAGTGTAGCAGAATCGATAGTATGAAGGTCTGATATTAAGCTATACTACTCATGCAAAACATGTATCTAAATTAAAGGAAGGGATCAGGTATCAAAGGAACTGCGTAGGTCAATGTCTATGTTTACTGCAGATTCGAAGACGAAGGCGTATTCTGTGGCATCTGTAATCAAAGTTTAGAAAACCGACAAATAGTGGGTGATTCGGTTGAGATTATAGTGGCTAGGATTCTCCCTTTAGATAGATAGTCCATGAGCCGTGTAAGCTAAATGTTAATATTCGTTTGCCAATGAAAGGGACCACGATGATTTTTTTGCAAAAATTAAGGAAAATACTCATTTTATTTAAAATGAAAAGTTGTCATGTGTAAAATTGTGTAGTTTTTAACACTCAAATGTCAAATGTTTAGACTATTTTTAATGACCTAGTTACATGAAAATTTTCCTATTGCTCACTAGATGGCGTTGCTAGTAAGCAAATTTATTACAAGATATTAAAAAATTCACAAATTATAACAACAAAACATGTTTTTTAATTCATTTTGAAGTAAAAAAAGTAAATATTCTGACCAAAAAATATCACAAGACTTCTTTATTCTAAAAATTAACTAATATTGTTATGTATACTTCCGCCAGGACTTTCGGTTTGTTTACATTTTTCGAGAGAGAAACCGAAAAGAGCATTACGCTATCGGCAAAAAACGAGGTTTGTTATGATTTCTACCAAGTACAACTAAAATCACTTTTTCCTATTTGAAATGACTCAATTGTGAATTAAAAATGTACAAAGAACAATTTAGTGTTTTTTTGCATGTTGAAGTCGAAATAATTGCATTAAAATTCGATCTGAAATCCAAGTTATGCCATCGCGGCGCTTTGTTTTGAAAACTTTACATGGACAAGATACTGACTTTCTTAATTAAAAATATTTGTTTTATCAATCGAAGCTACTCAATTGTTTTATAAAAATACACGTAAAACGTTTGTACACTCTTTTTAGCTATTTAATTGACTTTATTATTGCATTAAAACTAAGTATCGAAACAACATTACGCTTGGTTTGTTTGGGGATATTTTACTAGTACAAAAAGCAAACATTCTTATTTAATTTTTTTTTCTAAAATTATAAAACACTCAATTAAGAAATAAAAATATACTTTAAACACTTGCAAGCTAATTTTGTTCATTTAATTGATGGTATTATTGCAATAAACTCGGTTTTAAAACAGTATTACGCTGTTAAGAAAATATAAACAACATGTACCAAATTCAACTTTTCTAACTATTAACCCATATTTTTAAAACTTTAATCGCTAAAAGCCTCTATAATTTGGTATAATATTGCAGAAATAATGAAAAATAACGGCCCTTCAATTGCATTTTTTGAAGTTAATAGTATCTTATCATAACTTTCATTGGCTGGCAGACAAGAATTGCTTGAAAAATACTAATGAATTTTGGGCCTGACAATTGAAATATACAGAAATTGACATTGTCATGTATCAAAAGAAAGGTCTTGGCTCTAGAAACATAATACGCCAAAAGTTTTGGGACCATATGTCCCCAGAAAGTTTTGGGTCCAAATGTGCATTTTAAATTTTGCATCCAGAGATATAGGCCTGCATTTAAAAATTTGCATGTACCTATGCAAGTTGGGTAGGAAAAGTTAGCTCTAGACTAGGTGGAGGTGTTACCCTAAAAAACCAGGACTTTAAAACAATAAATAGTGTCAGAGGGGTGGAATTGGTTTTTTCATGTTAAATGCTTCGTCAAAGAATAAATTCCAAAATTTCAGCTAGAAGCTTAAATGCTCACTGAAAGTGGGAGTGTCATACATCAAAAGCAAGGTCTTTAGAAACAGAAAACACCAAAGTTTTGGCACCATATGTCCCCAGAGAGTTTTGGGTTCCAAATGTGCATTTAATACATTTTATACATTTTTCGATGATTCGGGCGAAAATGATTAACTGAAACTTAACTCTTCTTTTGAATGACTTTGTGTGTAACAAATTAATCTTAAATACCTTTAATTTAAAAAAATAGTAATTAAAATTGTTATTTGTGTGATGGTCTATGAGTCAACACAAAAGTCATTTTTCATTTCAAGCTTCTAGACAAAAAAAAAAGCTTCATTTGCCTGTAGTTTTATAAATCATAGTATCAGATTTAAATTTTTGAGTAGACCTCTATTGAAGAATATGATAGAAGTAACATGACATGATTTTTATTTAAAATATTAGTTTTCTAAGTGACGTATTTGCCTATCTTGGGATGCCCTACGTAGCATTAATATTTACTTCCTCCCCCACCCTAATTTGACAACAATTGTCTGCTTCTGAAAATAAATTTATAATTGTATGGTATATAGCCTACCTATTAATCATAAAATAAGAAAAATTACATCATATTTACAGAAATTTATTAAGTTCACACAAATATAAATTATTTTAAAATATACATTTTAGATGGCTCTAAAAAAAATCTGAGCAGTTATTTTTGTGACAACTTTTTATTTTTCTGATCAATAGATCAACATGTTTCAGAAAATCAATAATTTACTTGGTCCCCTGACTTGGCAAACGAAACTTTTTTAAAGCACTTTTTCTACCCTTGCCCCACGGTCTAAGAGTGGTGTGTCGTCAACGTGGGGGAAACAGCTGCGTTCTCATTGGTCGCTCACGTTCTCCAACTTTTGCTACCGGGCGATTCTTTCGTTACGTGTGTAACTTTTACACGTTGTTTTTCGATTTTAAGGTATTTTATAGCAAACTTATTATTGTATTTTTAAGTTTTTTACTGTTAGACGTTAAAGTTTCATGTATTATAAGTTTCCAAAATAAAAATAAATGCAAATCGATTTAGGGACGAGTGTGAAAATAAATCTTAAAATTTCGTTACGTGTGTTACCTTGAAAGTTTAAAAACATAGTCTAATTTTTGTGAATTATGAATGAATTGTGCTATAACATTTTATTCACTGAGAGATAGATTACAAACCTTGTTTATGGTACCATTCATTTATTTGTTTCGCTCAATAATATTTAGTAATTTGCTAATACACGGAAGAGCCAAAATAACTGGTATAGGCAATATAGGCATACATCTGCGAAAAAAAGGTGTATAAAACCAATCGAAGTTCGTCGCTATGTTAAGCAGCGTCTATGTGCTGCTATCATGACAGGTTAGGAAAATTGAAGGGATTTTGAAAGTATCGGAGGTTGAGAAATGGAATTCCATATTCATGCATCTCCGAGGTGGAGATGAATTTTGGATTTTCACTTACGACAATTTCACTAGTGTACCATGAATATCGATAATCCAGTAAAACATTAAATCTACGTCATAGCTTTGACCTTAAAAACATCGTGCAAAGCCGGGTCCATTGACAACTAATCATTAAATCTGATAAACGTCTATGTCGATTCATAAGTCGTACAAGTGTCGACTTGCTAACCATTTAATGAATATTCACCAATATGGGCTTCTGCAGCCGTATATATCACGTATCCGCAAAATATCATGTTAAATGATTTTCGTCCGTCGTCGATGATTCGTTTTTGCATGATCTTTTTTAGGCCGCAGCTGTGTCGTAGTTTTTTTAATGTTTTACTGGTTTATCGATATTCATGGTACACTCGTGAAATTGTCGTGGCAGTTTAAACGATTCTTCTCGTAAGATGATGCCGGTTTTAGCCAGTGCAATAACTGGCATCCTTTAGCAGTCCTTTTTAAAATAAGGTTAGTTGGAATAACCTTCCTATTTACAAAACTAGCCCTAGTCTCCCCTACCAAATCGCACAGAATGCAACGTGTAAGAGAACATTACTAAAACGCAAATATTTTCGAGAGAAAGAGTAAATAATAGCCAGCAAGGGGTCTTATTGCTCACTGGTTTTCCCATAACTTTTTTTTATGTTGATGGTTTTAATTAAAAAACATGAAAGAATTGCTTATTTCACTCAGAAAAGCAACTTTTTTAGCCCTATATACTGTACAATCACGAAAAGTAGTCGTTATATTCGTTGAGTTTTTCAAGTCTAGCCAGATTGATGCAAATAATTTTAAAATTTTGGATTTAAATATTACAACTAGCTTTGTATTAACAGTTTCAATTTACGATATGAAATATCTGAAATCTCTGCAAACAGCAATCTCTAGATAAAGTGCTTACGTTACTACAATGTTAAATTCTAGTTATTGAATCTTAAGGAAATGCTGTTTTCCAACCGCAAGTTCATAGCAGTGTACATCGGATCGAAATTGTAAGAACAGGAATTTAATGCGATTAGTTATTGTAATATTTTTAGTATGATTATTATTGACGTCTTATTATTATTTCTTTTCCGCCCGTTTTTAGATGATTTTGACCCGGCCCACAGTATCATAAATGCACAGTCGGAAAATATTAGCCATTCACTGTTCGTTCACTGTAAAAATGATTTTGGTGAATACAAGTTGTCATATTACAATTGTCACGACATTGTGTACTAAAGCTTAGGTTATGTCTAGTATTTCTAACAAGACAGTAATTAATACCTAAATACGATGTTAAAAACATAGAGATAGTAAAACGATGCGCTATCGCTCACTCTCTAGAGGAGAAAAGTAATGAAGAACCAAGAGGGAAATTTATGCAAAAGCAGCATCCATGTCGAGGTAAGCTCGAAGAGTTTTGTAAATTAACACAGTATTAAAAATTCACTTTTTTTGTTGAAATTTTTATATCAGAGTCTATGGCTATTAGCTCTTTGAATATTTTTTTGCAAGCGTGGTTCGTAATTTTGTTTTACTATCAATTAACTACAATTTTTTTTACTATCCTTTCATTTCCTAATATGAATAGAAGGCAATGAAAGTCTTATAATGGGTTGAAAATCTGAATTGGAGATTTTGTGTTTTCTACACGTTTTTTATTGTGCTGATCCTAAAAAAGTGGTTTTTCAAACATTGGTCCGTCCGTCTGTCTAAAACTACTCTACAACTCGAACTAAAATGCAAGGACTTTACAGTTTTTACACAAGTTTCTAGTACTTATTGGACTTTAAAATAAGGTTTTCGAAAAAATTGCATGCTGTAGCTGCCTCTTTGAACTTTTTGGTTTTAAAGGAATTGCTGAAAAACGAAATAGGATGATTAAAATAAAATGTAATAAAATTTTTGTTAGGTACATCTATTTCTTTACCTTTTTTTAGAGAATCGTTTATTTACGAGCTTTTGGATTTAACAAGGAAATGTTTCGTTCACTTCGTGCTGGTTACAAACGAGTGTGACTGTACTCATGCATGTAATTTAAAGGGGGGGGGGGGGGGCGGAAGGTTTCTATCTCGCCCACGTTAATTTTACTAACTTTAGGAACATTTTTCTCGGGAACTATATGGAATATCATTATGATTTTTTTATAGTTTGTTCCTTAGATACATACCTTTGATTGAAACTGAGGATATTTCACAGAATGAAAAAAAAATACTATTAGTGATTTTTTAAAAATATGTATTGAAAAGAACAAAAATATTCCGATATAATGTAATATAATTTTTTAGCAGAGATATTTATGATTCCTCAGTTTAAACTGAGGATATTTCACAGTACAAAAAAAAAATACTATTTCAGTGATTTTTTAAAAAATATGTATTAAAAATACCTTTTTTAGAAGAGATATTTATGATTAACCAGTTTAAATCAAAGAGGTATTAATGGGGAAGAAATATTAAGACGAAACATGTTGATATATTTTATAGTTCCTGAGAAAAATATTCCTAATTGTTGAAAAACCTTATATTTCAGGAAACTCAAAAGAAAATTAAGGTATAGATAAGAACTGATATACAGAGTTTTTGAAAAATGCTTATAAAAAGAAAATCACTAAATAGAAATCGATAATCTTGGTCTTAAATTCGAGATATAGATATGTAGATTTAAAATAAAAGAAAAACAGAAAATCGACATTTTTATCCCAAACACTCATCCGACTACCCTTAACGTTTTTTTTTTTAGTATATTCGTTCAATTTGTGGTATGCGCATCATTGCAAATGTTATCTCCGTCTTCCAGAAAGGTTCTAGTCGCTCACTAAGATCGACTACAGATGCATGTAAATTGGTAACGTTGATTGCCATTTTTAGAGACTGATTATACTTATTTGTTATTTAAGACATTTAATGATTTTTAATCTAATATTATAAACAGATAGAGCTTATTTCAATTACTTGCTCTCAATTTAATATACTTATTACACAAGCCGAAAACAATGATTTCCGTCCCCTGATCAATTTAAAACAGTTTTTAAAATAAGAGTATTTTATTAGTTGGTTTTGGGTCTTTATGATAGATTAATTTTCCCTTTTTTGTTTCAATCGAATGTGCATTCACAAAGAATAGTTGTTATCCTTTTATTTGATGAACCTACGTACTGCATTTTGCACAGTTCACTTTAGAATGTTATTTAACTATCTAGGGATAAATAATAACTATACTGTTCAAAATAATTTTACCAATTACTTTTTACAGTTTTTCAAATAAAAACAACGAAAATAAAATATGATACAATGAAAAATTAAAGAAAATTTCATAGTCATAAAGTTATTTACTGAAACAAATTTGATCAGGTAACGTTATTAGTCACACTTAGGAGAAAAGTAATTCCAAATTGTGTATTAAATTCTCCCACTTATTTCTCTTTTAGGATTTAATTTTAAAATTTAAGATATGTTATATGAAAGTTGCACTAAACAGAGTTTTCTTCCTAAAAATTCTAGTATTTACATTTTCAAAATGTAAAAACTGGTACAATTAAACAAAATGACAATTAACTTTATGTTCACCACGTTATTGTCATTTATTAATGAACTTCGCAATAGTAGAAAAGTTGTCACGATTCTGTGTACTTACGTCTATCAGCTATGAAAGGAGAGTAAAGATTCTTAAGAGTAATATTGTGAAATTTAAATTTAGGATTTCAGGTAGGCTTTTTTGACGAGACGCAGGTGTTACACACACTTGATCTAGAATAGCGTCTAGGCAGTTGACAAAACGTATTAAACAATATTTTTGTGTAACAATACAACGTGTAACAATATTTTTTTTAGTTTCTGTTTATTTAAATAGTAAATTTCAAGGAAGTTTTCAGCAATCATAACTAGGTGGCGTGTAAAAGTTAGCTTCAGTACCACCTGGCTTAGGTTGTCTCGGCAAAATAAAATCTTGGCTCACACTGTAACATTCACAGAGAGCCCAAACTTATTTTAACCTGAACCTCAAAACAGGAAGCAAGAGCCTACTAGATAGTGCCACAAAAAATGTCTCTCAGTTTTGGGGCATATTGTAACTTAGCAAATCCGACTTGAACCGCCATGCCAGTCGCGTTCTCTCTATCTCTCAATATTAAAAAAAAGTAAGCTTTTTTGATCTGTACGACGCAATTTTTATAGTACAACTCCAATTTTTTTACTGAATGTCTCAATTGGTCTAAGTTTCATGTCCAAAAAAAAATTTTTTAAAATCTAATTAGTTTTTTAATTAAAAATTAAAAACTGCCGTTTTTTGCGAAAATCGATATAAAATCGATATAAAAAATTTGGTCTTACAAAAGTTTCTGAATTTTTAGTATTTTATAGATTTTTCATTTATCAACAAATAAAAAAAAATTGGGGAAAATTTATATATCGGATTTTGAGGTTTTGGATTTTTTAATTTTATTTTTATTTTCTCCAAAGTCAGACTTTTTGATCTCTACGACACAATTTTTTTCCAATGTTCTCCAATTTTTTTACTGAATGTAGAAAGTGGTATAGATATCATGTCACAAATTTTTAGACAGAATTCAAATTAGTTTTTTTTATAAAAAAATATTTTTTAAAAGGCAAAAAAGGCTTTTTTTTTTGCCGAAATCGAAAAAAAAAATCTGTCTTACAAAAGTTTCTGATTTTTTAGTTTTTTATAGATTTTTCATTTATCAACAAATAAAAAAAAAATTTGGGAAAAATTTATATATCGGATTTTGAGTTATAAATTTTGAATTTTATTTTTATTTTCTTCAAAGTCAGACTTTTTGATCTCTACGACACAATTTTTACCAATGTTCTCCAATTTTTTTACTGAATGTAGAAAGTGGTATAGATATCATGTCCACAAATTTTAAGACAAAAATTCAAATTAGTTTTTTTATAAAAAAATATTTTATATTAAAAAGGCTTTTTTTTGCCGAAAATCGAAAAAAAAAATCTGTCTTACAAAAGTTTCTGAATTTTTAGTATTTTATAGATTTTCATTTATCAACAAATAAAAAAAATTGGGGAAAATTTATATATCGGATTTTGAGTTATGGATTTTTTAATTTTATTTTATTTTTCTCCAAAGTCAGACTTTTTGATCTCTACGACACAATTTTTACCAATGTTCTCCAATTTTTTTACTGAATGTAGAAAAAGATTTAGATATCATGTCCACAAATTTTTAGAAAGAAATTCAAATTAGTTTTTTAATTAAAAATCGGAATGTGGAGCCACACAATGCTTATCTCGCCAGCAAACCAAAAACGAATCAAACCAAACTCTTTTGACGAGATTATTTGGAAAGTGTGCTGCGACGAGATTATAATGAAAGTTTATAATTTAAATCTGGCATCAGTGAAAGGATGTTTTCAGTTTTGATGTAAAACCGAAAAAAAAATTATTGTTCTTTTGAAATAAGATATTTATGGAGTGAAAAAAATCCTACCCAAAACTCGCAGATGAAGCCAGAAAAAGGTTGCTTTAAACATTGCGCCAAATGAAGATATTGGAAAAATACGCCAATAACCCAACATTAAGCATGAGTGATGTAACAGGTTGTTTGGGATTCGAAATTTGTTGATGTATTTTGTATATTTATTTTTTCTCAAAATGCATACACTTCATAATGCAACAAACTAAACTATTATTATCAATTATTAATATTTATTATTGGCACCGACTTCTATAGCACGGACCAACTGAACAGAATTGATTGCGATTACATTTGGCGATTTTAGAACTGACAATCTAGCGATCAATAGCCAAGCCTGCAACCTCGTGATAGTTGTTTGTACCGGTTTTGGGCAGGTACTTAGCCTCGGCGATATTTTAAATTACTCATTCCAACCCACTGAGATAAAGAATACTGACCTGGAGTTCTGCATTCTACCGGTAAGTGAAAACGATACTCCTACCTTATTTTTTTGTCCAAGTAGCGGAAACGTACTTAATTTGGTAAACATTCCAGTTCAACTCAGTAGATGTTTAGTAGATTCGCCAAAAATCGCCAAATAGCTTTGTGGCCTGAATGCGCTAGGTGTTCCAATTTTAAAACGTAAACAATCCCAATCGTAATCAGGCTGTACATGGATCGTCGTCAATGGGGAAGGAACACCTAGCGTATTCAGGCCGGAATGTTATTTGACAACTTTTGGCGTTCATGAAAAAAGTAAACACAGGGCTTCTGCTCACGGAATGGTGTCGGTAGCATGAGGGAATAGTTTCACATTATGTTTTGTTTTTTATCATGACTTGAAAGCCCAGTAATGTTTTAATGTCGAAATGTTGTACGCCTTATATCTTACGAAATTATCCCGTCTTGGGCCGCAAGTTTTGAAACTCGAAAATCTTTCGACTCCCTCGGGCCGTCGATTGTGGCTACCGGCAATCCTCCGGCCGTCGATTGTGGCAACTAGACATGTGAAACTACGTTGTGATTATAATTTATTTAATCAAAAGTTGTTATAAGTTAAATTATTATCGGACTGCGGCCGATTATAATAAAATCCAAACCAAACCTTACACACCTTTTGAACAAATACTCACCTGCACAAAAACCGGAATTTCCAAATAAACCATTTCAAGCTTTACTAATGTTCGCATAATTCTTGTACGCTGTATTTCAACCAAACCACTTAAAAGTAAATTAGTTTTCAAGATTTGGCAACAAGATTGATATAAACATCCATTGAGTTGAAAGTTGAACTGGAATGTTTACCAAATTAAGTACGTTTTCGCTACTTGGCTCCAAAAGTTAAGCCGCCAAATCGAGACAGGCCTGAATACGCTAGCAGTACCATGGGGAATTATATTGACACTAGAATTGATAATTGAATACGGACCAATAACGCATAAATTATATCATCAATATAATACGAAATAAAAAAAAATGGATTAGTGCAACACCTAGCGTATTCAGGCCGTGATGCCATTTGGCAACTTTCGGCGTTCGTGAAAAAGTAAACACAATTCCTGTCATGTTGTATGGCTTTTTTTCCCCGTGACGTATTCTCTCGGTAGCATTTCTTGAATTCTTTCGCTGTTTCTGCTCACGGAGTGACTCCCTCCGGCCGCCGATTGTGGCCACTCAAACCGTGATATCCTTAAAAAAAAACCTCTGTGTACCCCCTCTGGGCCGTCGATTGTGGCCACTCGAGCCGTGATATCCTTAAAAAAATCGCTGGTACTCCTCCGGGCCGTCGATTGTGGCTTCTCGGCAATCCTCCGGGCCCTCGATTTTGGCCACTCGAGCCGTTATATCCTTTAAAAGACTGCTGGTGTCGATTGTGGCAACTAGACATGTGAAACTACGTTGTCATTATAATTTATTTTATCAAAGTTGTTAATAAGTTAATTATCGTCTGCGGCCGATGTATCCGTAGCATGACGGTCACCGAGGCTCCACCCAATATTGTCATAGATACAGACCTGGATTGTAAAATATGCATAGGCCTGTGCAAAGTGGGGATGGAAAAGTTACGGTCACCAGCAAGCCGCGAAGCGGCCAATGGGAATTGCGCAGCAATTCTCGGGGGTTGGAGAGCGATAGCGAGCAGGAGAGCCTTCGGAGATTGCACAGCCATACAAGAGTTTGACTTTGCGAACCAGTGAGATTGCGCAGCAATCCAAGGGTGCGAGCTTGCGAGCCGAGTGAGATTGCGCAGCAATCTACTCGCTTGCGAGCCTAGGGGCGAAGCCCCTAGTATTGAGAAAAAAAAAAGATAAAAGAAAGTCAAGTCGTGGCAAATTTGAGTTAACATTTCTAAACCTAGCTAATTCCATTTTCTATCAACCCCATTTTGGTCATTTATACCCATTATCGCCACCCTTTATCCACGGCATTTAACGGGTTTTTAAGTATGTAGGGTAGTTTTTAATTTTATCATTCGGCTTTCCAAATAAGAGATGCATAAATCGCATTCTATTAGTTAATTAAAGAGCTGAGCTGAAGAGCGTGCTAAGTGACAAAAAGGTGAAAACAAGAAAAATGAACTTTAAAGTTTTTCATTTGCACTTAAATCTGTTAAAAACGGTACTTGCAAAACGGTGAAAAATACACTTGACTTTAAATTTATGAAAAAGGGGAACTTGTGGCGGGAAAAAATTTTCATTTATAAAGAAAAATACCTTCACTTAGCACGTTTTTCCACTAAGCTCTTCAATAGATTAGTACGATGGTGTATCAGAACCATATTGTAAAGTTTTTAACTAAATGTGTTTTTTTTTTCTACAGAAACGCTTTTTAAAGAGCTGATTGAGGTTGAGGAAGGAACCTGTGAAGGTATCATCCGTGGCATAACGTCTTAGCCCAACCGACTAACTGTTCCTGTTTTAGGATGTGGTGTCACTGAAGGTGATCTACAAAGATTGGATTTTTTTTACTATATAACCATGTATTAATACTATTACCTTACAACATTTAGTTTCTATAATTGAAACTTAATTTTTTTTTATGTATGGATGTTTGAACATCTCTCTATCTCTCTCACTTTAAGATAATTTTAATATAAACTAACTTAAATATTAGATTATCATTACCAGCATTTAGGTTTAATACATAAATGTATTTTACATTTCAGTACCCTTCCTTGTAAAACCGTTTTGACAGTTGTTTTCCCTTAACAGTAATAATAATTTAAAATGACAAGTTGCACTTTGACTAGCATTATTCTGTCCAGTCCTTGGCGATATCTGTTCATTTTTCTTCTTACCACTCTTTTAATTTTCATCTTCATCGTTGTTTTATCTTAGACAAGCCTATCGCTTTGCCCTAGGGTCTCTCCTGCTGGTTTTCCACACTTATTTTATACCTAGATCTTTGGTTTACTTTTAGAAACCATAAACGCTTTCCCTTTTGGGGTATCTTAGATGGACAAGTAAGGACGCTTCGCGTCGGTACTTCGTATTGTTATTTTGATCTCCGATTTCCTCTTTAGAATTATTTTAATTTAAAATAACATAACGTTAAATGTTTTATATTAATTTTATATTAAAAAAACCCTTCA
>JAFNEN010004137.1:0-15279 GCA_019343175.1 Oedothorax gibbosus
AGTTTCCTTTTTCTTTCGCTGGGGGTTTCCCCCAGTTGTTTTTTCCGTATGTTTACACGTTGGCCCGAAGGGGCCATAGGCCGATCTGCATCAAAAAAAAAAAAATTGAATACAAATGCGAATTTGACTGTGGGTTTTGGGATTAGCTTTTTAAATCACTTATTTTAAAAAAAGTAAAAAAAATCTTTTTTACCATTTTTTTAAGGAAAAAATCATTGCTTTTTTAAACAATGTAATTTTTTTAGGACGGGGGAAGTTTTTTTTTAGAATTTTTTTTAGTAGTTTTATTTTTCAATTTTGTAGTTTTTTTAGTTTTTAATTTTTAATTTTTTTAAAATGCAATTGATTTGGGGAAGTTTTTATTTTTTTTATTGGAACTATTTCTGATTTAATTGATCCAGTATATTGTTTAAACTTCAATTAAAAAAATAATTAATCTACAGAAAATTTTACCCTTTTCTTTTTATTTTAAAAAATATTTTTTTTAAAATCCAACTTTTTTTTTCATACGATTTTAAATTTTACAAAATTTAGAAACCATTTGTAAACCCAAAAGGTTACTACCTGAATTTTATTCTGAAAAATGTATCATTTTTGGGTAGGATGAAAATAAAGCTTTCAGATAACTAACAATTAAAAAAGTAATTTAAAACTTCCACCCCCAAACAGATTCGCCTTATATTATTATAAAAATTAAATGAAATTTACGTCGGGACAGCCAGCCAAAAGGGAACTACTCTTCCCAACCCCCTCACTGTTATTAGCTTTAATCTGTAACCCCCCTTTTAAAATCCCAAAGGGGCCTGAAATTTCTCTCTAAAAAACCAAAGGGTTTTTGGGGGTCCGTCCATAGGGAAAAAAACCCTTTGGTTTTTTGGCCCGGCACGGAGGTCTTTTGGACAAAGATCCAGTAAAACTTGGCCCCACGGGAGGGGTTGGACATCACATTGCAAAATCAAAAACCCAAAACGGTGTCCCCCCCTTCAGAAATAGAGCTGCGGGAAAATAGGTTTTCAGGTTTCAGAAAATACCTTTGGGGGAACTTTTGTAGAAAAAGATCTGGATTTTTTTCATTCTTTAAATTTGTTTTCATGCTTTAAAAAATTAAAATTTTTTTAATTTTTTTTCCAAGTTCCTCTTTAAACTATTACGAGAAATTTGTAAAAGTTTTGACGACTTAAAAGCGTGTTAAGGCCCCACATTTTTTGCCAAAAAAATTTATAGTCTTAATGTAACAATTTCCCCGTACGTTTTTCTTAAAAATTCATAAAATGGGGTTTAAATGAGTATTTAAAAAAACTAGGGGGCACGCCCCCTTCTCGTTTATCGCTCGCAACCACTTTGGATCGCTTCGCACGATCCCTAGGCTCGCTGTTCACGCACGACTCACACTGTGTTCATTGAAATATTTTGTCTAACCTTAAAGCGGTTAATTCTTAAGGACATGTTCCGGCCATTTTTTTTTTTGCCAAAATTGTATTATGGCAGCACTTAGGCTTGACAAACTCGCCACAAAGATTGTATTTAAGCGCAAAACTATTACAATGATCTAACTATATTTGCAATAATACTATTAATCATTAATTATTAAAAATAACTCGTTTCTTAAAATATTTTTTGTGTTTTGTGAGCATTGTTTTTGAAACTTGGCAGCCAAACTGTTGAGTTCTGATTTTCTGATTTTAAAATATCCCTAGAGTCTACGATCGCAAATTGCCACGATAATTTTTATAGGAAATCTTTTACTTCTTGACTCAGCAGAGACATGTTCAGTTCTTGGGAGCAGCATTTTTAGTAACTATTTGTTGTCATTTCACAGACTTGGCAAAGACGCCCACGTTTTGTTGTCATTTTGACTGGCGACATTTTTTCGACTGGCGCCCAAATCCGGACACGTCTTTAGGTTTAACCGCCTTTTAGTATCCTTTTTAAAAAAATAATTACGCATTAATGCTTATTAAATAAATGGTTATTATTGAGAAAATATTTCCGCTGCTTGACTAAGATCCATTTGTAAATAAATTGGAAACCGTAGTAGCCGTCAACGCTTAGAAACCTATAATTTAGAAAAACAATTTGGAATTTGTCCATCATTTTATTAACAATTGTATTGGTAGTGGAGTCAACAAACTTATATAGTTGAATTTTCAGAGAGGGCAGCATAATTAATTGAACTATCCATTCTAGTACACGCGGCAGGCCACGCCAATCATGGAGCCCTCCACACCCACAGACTTGAACCCGGCCCACAAGGCCAATTTTTAAGTTTCCCCAATAACACCCAATTTTAAATCTTGGCCCACTTTTTGCACATTTTTCGGGGTTGGGAAAATTTGAACCACAGAGATGTTTTTGTGGAAATCCCCTAGTTCGCCGCACTTTTTGGCCTCAGAGCGGCTCTAAAGTCTTCAGCTCCAGGACCCACCAGAGACAACATTCAAGATCAGAGACCCCCCCCGACAAATAAATTATCAAAATAAAAAAAAAAAAAAAAATTTCCCCCTGGTAGGTTCTTTTATAACTTGTTATTCTCTTAAAAATTCAAATTAAAAAGAAGTGCCGAATACTAGTCGGCGCGCAAGATCTCCCAAGCCAAACACAAAGGTAGAGGAACGCGTCAAACATAAAGTACAAGAAAGAGTGCCAAAATTTGAAAAATATAATAAACAAAAAATCTCATTTTTAAATGGAGCAAGGCCAACAATAAGGGAGCAAGAAGAAGGAGAGCGTCAAAACTGACTGCCGAAGCAAAAGTTAATTTATTTTTTTAAATAATTTTTCTGAGGGTCGGCACAACAACTAATGTACAGGCAATCCCAACACAAACACGAAACAACAAAAGAAACAAAAGTAAGAGGTTGGTCACAAACGTCCTCATTTTGCGCTCCCTCAATTCATTTTTGGAAAACACCCCCTAAGCGTCTCTTCTTGTTCCCATTTTGTCAGTTGCTCGCATTTTTTTTGTATGATTGGTTTGTCTATGCTCTTTTTCCTTTTTTTTTTTTTGGTTTGCAAGCATTTGTTGGCATGGTGTTGAAATCCTCGAGCGCAGACCCAGGCCTTTAAGGGTTTTTTATAAAAAAAAAAAACAAAAAAAAAAAAAAAAAAAAAAAAAAAAAAAAAAAAAAAAAAAAAAAAAAAAAAAAAGTCGTGTTTTTTTCGCAAAATTTCCAAAGACTAGTTCGGCTTGCCCCAGCTTTGCCTTAGACCCGCGTGTTTTGGGAAAATGTGGTTTCTTTTTATTTTTCTTTCGAAAATTCTGTCGGCAACAGATCGGACAGGAGGGGGAAAAGTTGCCCTGGAACCCCCAAAGGTCTGACTAGGATTTGCGGTTTGTGCCCCGACGTTTCTAATATCAATTTAGAGCAGGGATTTTCTTTTTTTCTGGAGAAAGAAAAGAAGAAAAAATGCTGTTTGTTGATGTATGTATGTTAGATATATTCTTGTTTTTTTAGTATCTATTTGTTTCCTCTAAGTTAAGTACTTGTACCCTATAATGGACAGCGCTCACAATATGGGCTAAAAACGCCAACCAATATCTTTTAAAAAAAGTAAAATTTATTTTTAATTGAGGAGGATATTTAGATAAAAGCACGAGCCTATGGTCTATAAACGCGAAAGCAGTTTTTTTAAAAAAAATATTTTGGCCTAGAAAATTTCCTTGAAAGTGCCAAAAACAATGCATGTTCTCCCTTTCGAAGGTAATTTGTATTTCGAAGTTGTTACTGAACTTTTAGATTATAGAAAAAATTTATATTCTTATACTAGATTGTATAATTATTTTAAATATATTTAAAAAATGTGTTTTAGAAAGCTGAGACAAGGTGACAGGTGCTCTTCAAGTCCCTCAACTACTCGTTGCCACTCAAGCCCCATCACTGCACGATGTCCGTCGAGTCCAGCCTCTGAATGAGGCCCGCGTAGTTTCTTCAACGCCAGGAGCTCTTCAAGTACCTCCACCACTCAAGCCACACAACTGCACGATGTCCGTCGAGTCCCACTTCCGAATGATGCCCGCCAAGCCTCTTACTTACTCGGTGTTCTTCAGGTCACTCCACCACTCGTTGCCACTCAAGACCCACTACTACACGATGTCCGTCGAGATCAACCTCTGAATGATGCCCGCCAGGTCTCTACCACGCCAGGCGCTCTTCAAGTCCCTCCACCACTCTCAAGCCACACAACTGCATGATGTCCGTCGAGTCCCACTTCTGAATGATGCCCGCCAAGCCTCTTACTTACTCAGTGTTCTTCAGGTCACTCCACCACTCAAGACCTACCACTGCACGATGTCCGTATAGTCCAACCTCCACCCCAAAGCTACGACTGAATATAAACGATTAGTTTTTTATAGTTTCGGGATTCTTTGTGACACCTGTTTCATATGCAATTGGAAGCAGAAATGATTTAAAACATGGCATACTTGAAACTTGTGCTATGCAATGGTAAATTTATTTCTTTTAAAATATTGAAATATTGTTTCAAATTCCAGGTGTATTAAATGTGGCTGAATCGGGCTAATTTCTAATGTAGATTTTACACTCCACATAGAGAACAACCTTTAGTAGTGATGATTCCAGTGATTTACAAACTGTAGATAATTATATGACCATTTTGATTCATCTGATTACTTTCAGACTGGCATTAAAAAGAAATGTGTGTTTAATGACTAAAACCATTTTCATATAATTGCATGTAAATGGTAAAACGATGAGAAATTCTTATTGTTGAGCATCAAGAACTATACGTGTATCTATTTAAAATCCATCTTAAACCTAAACATCACTACATGATACATTATCCCTGAATTATTAAAAAGTTTGGTCCACTAGTATATTTATGGAGTATGCTGTATGAATCAAAACATGGAGCATCTAAAGTATATGCTAATTCCAACTGTTGTAAAAAAATAACTAAAACACTTGCCATAAAATATCAGCTGCAAATGTGTGAGCGTTTATTTTCAGGTAGATCTTTCGATGAGCGATTGTTTATAGAAAATGGGAAGAATATCAACTTCCAAAATTATTCAGTGGTTTTATGTGCATTTCAAATTCAGATTTAAAAATGTGGATGTATTTGTCGTTAAACTAAATACATTTAATGGTATAGATTACAAACCCGTATAAAGTGTTATTTCTCGTCAAAATGATGAGCTACCACTTTTCTGCGTCAGAAAATTAATTGCCGTTGGTAATAAACATTTTTTGTATCTTTATAAAATAGTAGAATACAATTAAAAACATAATGATCATGTAGGAGGATACCAAATTTCTGATGCAGCAGTTGCTTGTCTAGATAACTAATTTGTTTTCAGTTTGGATACCTTGTCTGTAATAAGTAACTTTTAAACGTTGCGAAATCAGCCAAAGGAATTCTTTATATTTTGTCAAAATTATTGTAGTAACCAGGACTTTTACACTGCCTGCCTATTGTGTATACTTAAAGTTGTGATATGTTACATTCTATTATGGGTTAATACGTGTGAATTCATACAGATTATATTATATACTTATTTTTTTTGTCAGATACCTGCATTGATTTAATAAATTGTTTTGTAAATAGTGTCAGTTATTGTTTATTTTTATAAAATAAAAGTACAAACTTTCTACTTTCATAGCATACTTACAAAATGCTGAAATAGTAATGCAACATACTTTTTCATGTTGAATTGTACCAAATTTTGTGCAAAGTTTACAAACAAATTTTAGTTCATTAGATAATTTTATGGCAAAATGTGATGCAAAACAATTATAATTTGGTACAATTCATTATTTCATTATGTAAAAAAAGTGTATAGCTAAATTAACTTATTTATAATTTATTTGCTATGTTTGCCTAATATGTGGTAATTGTTCTAAATTAATGAATATAAATTAACAAATTTTATTAAACACAACAGCTACATTTTTAGTAAATATAACAATTTGTGATAAAATTCACAAAATACTTTAGTTTCATCTACCAAATAAATGAGTAAATTACCAAATTGTTAGTAAACACAACAGGGTCTTATTTCAGAAACAAAATGATTGGTAAAATTCACAAAATACCTTAGTTACACCTACCAAATCGATGAGTATAAATTACCAAAGCTTTAGTAAAGACAACAGGGTCTTATTTCATAAACAAAATTTTTGGTAAAAATTACAAAATACTTTACGTTACACCTACCAAATTAGATGAGTATAAGTTACCAAATTGTTAGTAAACACAGCAGTGTCGTATTTGGTAAAATTTACAAAATACTTTTGTTACGTTTACCAAATCGTCATCTGTGCCCGCTACTAAATATTTGGTAGAATTTACCAAATGCCGTTTACTAAATCTTTATGGTAGCATTTACCAAATCTTTATTTATCACCTATTTCACCTTAAATTTGGTTGATTTTACCAAAATTTAGTACAGATTACTAAACTTTTTTTTGAGTGCAGCTGTCTCTCGACTGCACCCATGTTGGCTGAGGCACAGGAGATTTGAAAGTCGTCCACGAACAAAGTGCCTTTGACAGTTGGTGGAAGCTGCTTTACTATATCATTGATATTCAATATAAACAACACCACGCGGAGGACGCTGCCTTGAGGGACACCTTCTCGTTGGTAAAAGTTTGAGACAGAGTGGATCCAACACGTACTTGGAAAACACGGGTCTTAAGGAAGTTCTGAATAAAGACAGGTAAATTGCCACGAAACCCAAGTCTTTCGGTATTCCGTACCTCCACGTTCGATCATAAGCCTTCTCCATGTCAAAAAATATGGAGACTAGGTGCTGATTACGAACAAAGGCTTCACGAATGGAGGTTTCCAGAATCAAGATGTTATCTATGGCGCTTCTATGGTGTCGGAAGCCACTCTGAAACGGAGATAAGGCACCTCTTTCTTCCAAGCAATAGACAAGGCGGGCATTGACCATCCGCTCCATCAATTTGCACAGGCAACTGGTTAGGGCGATGGGACGGTAGTTACCAGCATCATGAGGGTCCTTTCCTGGCTTGGCAATTGGTATAACGATTGCTCTTTGTCAGGAAGTCGGGAAAACCTTTGCTTAGAAAACGGAACTGTGGTATGTGATCAAATGCGCTGGTAGTAAAACTAAAATTTAAAAAGCTTTTTTGTGGTTCTGATACTAGTTAATTTGATTACCGTCAATTTTTCTGTAGATTATGTGATAAAAACTATTCAATAATCATGTTTATTTACTTGTAAACACATATTGGCAATATAGCTAAATTTAGTAAATACGATTTACCTATCTCAGATGTTCTTAATTAGCAGTTGCTCCTTTGGGTTTTGAAGAAGCTATTTATGACCGGAAGTTCTTTGATTAAATGTCGGCAAGATTATCGCTTTTCGAACATTCTAAGGTAATGTAATTAGAAAGTTGATGCTATTGGTCAATTTTTTTAACCAATCACGTGGTTCACGTTTTTGGTATACTCAGCAAAACTATGAGGTGATAATTTGTTATCTATCTTAGTATTCTTATATGCGACACTAACTCTCGACAATTATATACCGAATTTTTTTTTCTGAATCACTGGAGTTTTTTTGCGTGGAGAATTGTTGTAATATACGTTCAAAATGGAATTTATATCGACTACTAAAGGGAAGCAGGCCATGCTTCTTGATGGCTATCAATATGAAGTTATTGCAACCGCAATAATGTTATGTCTTGGCGTTGCAATAAGCGCAAGAGTATAAAGGGCACTCCGAACTTGAAAAATTCAAATGGCGTTATAATTAGTTCTTCGCAGCATTCTTGCCAGCCTTCGAGTGACGCCAAAGTCGAAGTGATAAAAGATTTGTCGAATGCTAGAGATAGAATTCGCGAATCAGATGTCTCTGCAATTAAAATATACGCCGAAATTATGCACCCGCTTGTGTTTGAAGGAGCTGATGTTATAAAAGAAATGCCCACCCCTGAATCATTCGTGAGCAACTCATCTCGCATAAGAAGAAACTTGTCGGGTTATGTTCCTGAAGCGGCAAACCCAGGGGATATTGTCCTAACTGATCAAGTTTCTGGACGGGACGAATTTTTTGCTGGATGATTCCAACCAAGATGGGAGAACATTCATCTTTGTGAGTGACAAAGGGAAAAATATTCTCAAAACTTGAAAGTACCGTCGGCAAAAAAATTGCTTGCAAGTCCGAAAGTATTCAGCCAAATTTATACAATCCATGCGGATATCAAAACAACTGCAACAGAAATAAGTGTCGTGCCCGTTGCGTTTGCTTTACCGCCTAACAAACTAAAATCAACATATTCTCACGTATAGAACGTGTTAAAAGAGCAGGCGAATTGGAAACCGGAAACAATTGTTTCAGATTTTGAAGCATCGGCTTTGCAGGCCTTAAAGGAGGTGTTTCCCAATGTTCACATACAAGGATGTTATTTCCATTTCAGACAGTGTTTGTGGAGTTAAGTACAAGATTAGGTTTGGTAACCTTGTACAGAAACAATGAAATTATTTCGTATCACATCAAGATGTGCTCTTCATTAGCCTTCCTCCAGGAAGAAGACGTAGAAGATGAGTGGTTAATAATCCAAGAGACCCCACCAGTCAACTACAGACTGACTGAATTCTATGACTATTTTGTGTATCAGTAGTTGGAAAACCCAATAGTGCCAATAAATATGTGGAATTGCCACAAAACTGTCCATCGCACGAACAATGTAGTAGAAGGATTCAACAATAAAATATTTTATGTTGTGTTCGTCTTTTATAATCTGAATATACTGTGTTTATATTATATTACTTATTGTAATTTCACCCTACTTTATATACCTATTTGTACTTTAATTTTTAAATATAATATACTGTATGTCATACATGATTTTTAATGCGTAACTAAATATTCTAACTCAGGATGTTTTTCTAATCTGGATAATGTTTATGAAGAGAGTTAGGATATTTATGCAAAATAATCGATTTCAAAGAGAGTATTTATCCGCTAATTTTATTTACGTTACATAATTTTAGCAAATAAATTATCTTCTTCGGACAAATTTCCAAGCTTTTTTTATTTCACCCAGGAAGCTCATCGTTTTAAAGGTGTCCTGGATAGTTTACTTGCACTTTTTAAGTTTTCATTCATTATTTAAATTTCTAATTTTTGAACGCTTATTACAAATAGCTAGAACTGGTGTTTTTATAGAGAAAAACATTTTTCCCGTTCCCCAAACGAGTGTTAAGGCTCTCAATGCGCCCTACAATACTGCCCATGTTGAGTACTGATGTTTTTTTAGAGAAAACAAAATTGCCCGGAATATCTTCATAAATGGCGAAATACGTGGAGTAAAAGGTAAAGTTATTTCTTTCTTGTTTTATCTTTCGAATTGTGTTTTTATTGATAAAGTTTTAATAGTATTTTGTGTTGTTGAAAGATGTTCTAATTCCACAGTTCATTCATAACCAAATTATCGTTTTCACAAAACAACTTTCCTTGTCAGATTAAACATCATAATTTATTCGTAGGATTTTAGTATTACTCTTTTAACTAGGGCCATACATTAAAATAATATGAATAAAGGTACTACTGTAGAAAGCAAAAAGTCGTCGTTCTGAATTTTCCGAAAATTGCATGGTCTCGTCTGAACGTGTAAAAAGCGTGACATATTTTGTTTGCGCAACTTTTAACCATCGGAATAAAAGGAAAAAATACTGAACTTTTCAAAAATAGTAATACTATTAACGTGGAAGTCTGTAAGTAAACATTATTAACAATAACTACGCATCGGAGAGCAAATCAAAAATTTTTCGGCACGTTTTTTGTCTCACCTATTTACGTCGAATAAAAAAATGTGGGAATTGTCCATTGTGTAATGAGTTAACATTAGTCTCCAGGCTTGTTGTCGTAATCTTCTAATCTTCTTGCTTCTAATCTTCTAATCGAACTTGTGAAAGCAAGAGAAGCAGAAATAGAAAGCGGTTCAGTGACCGATGATCCGCCAGAGGAAACTTCAAGTTCAGTAAGAAAATCAAACGGAAAACGAAGACTTACAGTCAGTCACAAAAGTATACATACACCCGCTAATTTTCGCAGATCTAGCACTTTACTCATTTTTGAATATACAACTTTATTTTCGTTAACATCTTGGATAATAACTCATATCTAACAAAAAAAATTACGAACAAATTCGTTAAAATATAACAAAAGTTAACAACATAATAAATTATATAGTCACAAAAGTCTACATACAGAGATAAAACAATACAAACTTTCAGAATTACTAAATGCCAAAACATGTAACATTAATACTTTGTAGGATCTCCCATTGAAGTAACAACTGCCTGAATTCGGTTTGGCATCGACATAACCAGATTTTTGTCGTCTTAGGTGTAATTTGAGACCATGCAAGCTCTTTTGCCTTCTTGAGGGTTTCCTTGCTTGTTACCGATTGCTCCCGAACTCTATCAACTTCATCCCAAAGGTGCTCAATGGGATTAAGGTCTGGGTGCTGTGGCGGCGAATGGAACTGTTTAGGCGTTTTATAGAGTAGCCATTCCTTAACAATCTTAGCTGTATGTTTTGGGTCGTTGTCTTGCTGGAAGACAAAGTTGTTCCCAAGTCCCAATTTTTGAACCGATTGAAGTAGATTGTCTTGCAGAATCTTCAGGTATTCAAATCGATTCATTATGCCATCGATAAACACTAAATTGCCCACTCCAGCGGCCGCCATTGCTCCCCAAACCATAACACTGCCTCCACCGTATTTCACAGTTTGAGTCAAATTCTCGGGATTTATTTCTGTGTTTTTTTTTTCCTCTAGATTTTTCCGCGGCCATCACTCCCAAACACGTTGAACTTACTTCTCGTCAGTAAAAACAACCGTTTTCCAAAAATTAAAATCTTTGTCAATATGTGCAGAAACAAAATCAAGTCTCTGTTGTTTGTTAGTAGATGAAATGAAGGGCTTTCGTCTAGAAACTTTACCATTGTAGCCGACTGATCGAAGAATTCTACGAACAGTTTCTGGATGCACTTTCTTTGCACTAGCTGTTGCAATTTGATTCACTAATTTTCGGATTTTTCTTCACTTTTCTTACTATGGTTCTTGCATCACGATCATAAGCTACCTTGGACGACCACATCGATATTTGTTAAGCACATTTCCACGCATAACATAATTTCTGTAGATTGTTTGAATAGTTGACCGACTTTTTTTTAAACAATTTTTGCAATTTCTGCATAAGATTTCTTTACACATTTCATTCTTACTATCATATTTCGAAGTTCTAAAGATGTTTCCTTTCCCTGACTCATTTTGTTGAAGTTACAATGTCAAAAAATCTCGGGAAATGAAGATTAGAATAGATAACGAAACATGTGACCTCAAACTAAGACAATCTTCCAAAATAAATTCGTATGCAAATTTTACCGTCCGCCAATCAGGTGTATGCAGATTTTTGCGACTTGATAATTACTATACAAATCACAAAATTGCCTAGAAATTACTATTTCTGAATTTTTAAATTATGGAAAACATTTTTTTAATGAGAAAACTGAAGGAGTGATATGATTTTTAAAATTGAAATTTAATTGCTTTTTGAGAAACCTTTATTTTGATCAGTGTATGTAGATTTTTGTGACTGACTGTATTCCATTTAGCCCTCAAGTATCGGATGATGGTTCAAGTGAAAGCGAACCCCAAAGAGATTTAGATGATAGGATTCCTGATCCTCCAAGTTGCAGTTTATTAGGTAAGAATATGTTTTACTTTATAATTTACAATTTTATTGCAATATAAATATTTCAAAATAGTAAAGTGAGGCATTGACTTCCTTTCTCTGGCCAGTCTGCGGGAGGGATGTTCTCACGCTTTCTCGGGCATTGACATACAAAACGTTGTGTAAGAATGTGTCGATAGTAAATTTTTGTACACTTTGGATTTATAGTGTTGTGTAGGCTACCGAGTATTCAGTTTCAACATATCAAACTGTGAGTTTTATCAAAGAGTTAAATCAGTGAAGAGTTATCAGTGAGTTAAGTAGGAAACATATGATAAAAAAAGTTCGATAGAATGCAACCTCAAAATGTCGCTTTTGTATCATAATTTGTTAAATTCGCTATTTTTGTTTAATATCTAATATAATTTTTCATTTGATTAATCAAAATACTAAAAAATTAGTGATTAATTTCTGTTTATATCATTAGATCAACCACTATAGCAAATTGGATCAAGCACCACCTAAAGCAGTTCTTTAAGACACTTTCCTTCTGGTAAGATTTGTATCTAATTATTTGTAGTGTCATATCCTCGGTTGACAATTTGAATTTCAATTTTGGAAAGCATTTATAGCAGACACTGAAATGTAATACAAACAAAAGAGTTTAGGCATATGCCAACACATAGATACATTTTCAATTATATATATTAAGAAATTTCTAAAAACAATATTGCATATTTAAGTCAGAGATAAAGTGTATAAGGCATGCAAATATGCAAAATACTTTTGAACTTGCAAGGCCTAGGATGGATAGATGTTTGGGTTTTATGGCGCAAGGGCATCTAAGGCCATGCTGCGCCAAACACTAGGTTTTACTTGCAAGGCCTAGGCCTAGTTTCTTGGTTAGTGGTAAAAAGTACAAGTTTTTGACATCTATGTTCGAGATTTTTTTTATCAAGTGTTAAACATTTGTTGAAGGCACAGTTGTTAATTTGTATTGTTGCTACATAATTACAGTAATGGTTTGAGGTTATAGGACGTAATTTTTTATATAAAGAATTTCTAATTTTTTCATATTTGTTCTTTAGAGAAAGATCATTTTAAAATTTCTGTTTCTATCATTAGACAACAGTATTGCATCAAGCACCACCTACCTTCCTTGTCAACCCGTCTACACGCTTACCACTGGAAAGAATCCTTCAATAGAGAGAGGAGAGACTTCTCTTCAATCAAGAGTCATAATTTAACTCATTTATTCACTGATATAAAAAATTTTGGCTCCCTTGACTGTTACAGTACTTTTAAATTTGAAAAATGTTTGAGAAATTTTTAAAAAATGTGTCATTCCAAAAGTCATGCACTGCAGCTAGTAGTTAATCGAATTTCAGAAAGAGAAAATCAATCAGAATTAAAAAATAGCCTTGATGAAAAATTCTTTCCTTCACAGCACCATGATAAAGGTATATTATGGGAAAGTGGACCACTAAGTGCTGTGCAATACAGGAAACTTGATTCCGATCTTGGTATTTCATGTCGTGAAGGGAATAATTATTTTATGTTATGTGACACTAAGGAATTAGTTTTAATAAAAATATTTGTAAGTATATTGGCATGTATTAGGAAATTTGTATCAAAAGGGACAACGCAATAGCAACATTTTCACCCCTCTTCGGGGATAACTTCAAAAACAGTTCGTCAAATCTGACGTCAGACGACTATTGGGGAGAGCAGTTAAGTTTTTTCTGCACCGCCCATTGCGACATCAGTTTTTTACAGAGAAAACTGTAGTGCCCACCCTAAAGCCATCTTTTTGTGAAGCTGGAGACCCCTTCATACATGACCAATTGAAAAAATGGTTTGAGATCCAGACGTTGGCAATAGAACCCTCGGATTTAAAATAAAAAAACGCTAATAAGGAACCTTCCCAGCATAACCCCGATGAACGATGTTGAAGAAGAGTCTATACAAAGTGGGAAAATTTTTTAACCCCCAGAAAACATATTTCAGCCTTTTTTTCTAACATCTTTTCCACAGTGCCTTTTGGTGAGGTATCTCTTGGAAAGTGGGTTCCACTATTTTGTTTCCCTTGAAAATTATCAAGTAATCCGTAAGTCATTTTTCCCGGGGTGCAGTACGAAAAATAATGGGGGTAATGATGCTTCGGATGCGAAAGCATCAAATTTCCCCATAAACAAGATACTTTGCAATGGATTGTTACTTCCTCCAATTCCTCAAATGTTCTACAGGTAAGTGTTTATACGTGTTTTACTATTTAAAGATTGTAAAAATACGGGGTAGTGATGTAAAATCCTAGGTATTTATAAACAAGCGAAATACCCAGGTATTTATAAATTTCTCGAATTCTTTTCCATGTTTTTAAATTTTTTTTAAAGCATGAATAGGGCTTTTTATTAGACAGAAGATAGTAGAAAACCATATTATTAACAAAAAAAATTTTTTATGATGCAAAGCGATTACCGTCATTGCGGGTAATTTTTGGTCCAAAATCATTGGTTTTTTTTTACAAAACCGATTTAAAACTTCTAAAATCCTTTACATTTTAAGTAATGTACTTTTAGAAATAATTTGCAGGCTTTTTTACATTTTATAAGTTTTTGAAAAAAATTGTACTATTTAAAAAATTAGGATAAGATTCAGTCCAGGGGACCTAACCCGACCGTTTTTTCCACGAACGGAATGAGATAAATTCCGCAGTGAAAAGATTTCGAAACGAGTTTTTATTCCGTTTTTCCTCGCCCTTTTGGGGGTAGCACCGAAACCATTAAGGGTTTTGTCAGGGGAATGGGTTTCAAAGGAAGTGGCAGAAAAATAAAAGAAAATAATCAGTGTTTTAAGATTCCGCTGAAAAGTTTAGTTTTTGTACGAATTCAATGATTTGTTTTTTTACGAAAATGGTGTTGGGGATTTTTCAAATTGTTTTATTTCTTAATCAGTTTTTTGGCAGGAACTTATAAAATTTAACCCAATCCAAAGAAAGAAGGCGAAAGCCATAGTAAAATTAAGACTGATCAGGCAAAAATTAAAGTAAAGTTGGGAAGTTTTCGGTGGGTGTTTCCCCTCACCGATTTTTTCTCGAGGCATCAGTTTGTGGTGCCTCGAGTCCCGCCTCCAATTACCTTTTGGGGAATCGGAGGAGTCAGAAACCCGGGGATTGTTTTTGTGTTAAAGACCTACTTTTTATTTTGGTTTTTAGTTTTTTAGGGAAACCCGCCCAAACGTTTAAATTCACGGGGATTTACTAAATTTTTTAGGGGTTTAGTTGCTAGATTTTATTGTACCACTTCGAGTTTGTGAGCTGGAGCTTTCTTAATGTAATTACTAATCTCTGTGTTTTTTATCTAATTATATCTGACTTTCTCCCAGTTGGGAACTACCAACACCTTCATAAGTTATGGCAAATGTTTAGTCTCTTGCAATCCTTTTCAATTGCCAGACATTGCATCCGTACCGCTTGGGCCCCGTTCAGCCATGGAGGTTTCAATTAAAGCCCTGATACAATTCACCTAAATCAAAGATATGGGGTTGATTGTCGCAAAAAATGGGAAAAAGCTAAAAAATGGCTGAGGCTAAGGACGGTGCTGGATCC